>CAUYRT010004922.1:0-16821 GCA_963574885.1 Lepilemur ruficaudatus | reverse complement strand
TACATAGTGCTCCAACTGTATCTATGTACAACCAACACTCCATTTTAAGTGTACAATTAAATGATTTTCAGTGAATTTACCGAGGTGTACAGTTAATCACATGAATCAGTTTTTGAGGAATTCCTTTCCCCTATTGAGACCTCTAATTCCGCTCCCCAACTACTTTTCAAGCATATCTCACCCCAATTTCTTTCTATTTTAAGTAGAGACAGGGTCTCGCTCTTGCTCGGGCTGGTTTCAAACTCCTGACCTTGAGCAATCCGCCCACCTCGGCCTCCCAGAGTGCTAGGATTACAGGCGTGAGCCACCGCGCCCGGCCCCAATTTAATTTTTTAATTCTCATTTTTTTTGGAAGTTGAGTAATTTTTTTGTAGAGACAAGATCTCGCTATGTTGCCCAGGATGGTCTCAAAGTCTTTTATTTATTTATTTATAAATTTATTTATCTTTTTCATTTTTGCAATGGACTGATGGATGGTCTCAAACTCTTGGCCTCAAGTGATCCTGCCGCCTTGGCCTGTCCAAGTGCTGGGATTACAGGCATGAGCCACCGTGCCTGGACATTTTTTTTTTTTGAATAATAGTCATCTTAATGGGTGTAAAGTGGTATTTCATTGTGGTTTTTTGTGTTATTGTAAGTTGGCAATTTATAATTATGTAAATGTATGGGATACAAAGCAATGTTATGATTTATAAATACAATGTGAAATAATTAATCAAGCTGATTAATATATTTATCACCTCAAATACTCATCATCTTGGGGGGTGAGAACATTTGAAATTTACCCTCTTAGCAATTTGGAAATGTACAATATGCTATTACTTTATCACACTGTGCAACAGGTCTCAAAACATCTTATTCCTCCTGAGATTTTATACACTTTAAGCATCACCTCCCTACTTCACCCACCTCCCAGCCTCTGTAACCACCTTCTGCTCTCTGCTTCTATGAGTTGATTGGTTCAGATTACACATATAAGTGAGAACATGCAGTATTTGTCTTTCTATGCCTGGCTTATTTCACTTAGCATAATGTTCTCCAATTCTATCCATGTTGTCGCAAGTGACAGAATTTCCTTCTTTAACGATGAATAGTACCCCCCTGTGTACATATAGCATGTATTATTTATTCATTCATCTGTTGACAGCCACTTAGGTTGACTTCATAACTTGGCTATTGTGAATGGTGCTGCAATGAACACAGAAGTGCAGACATCTCTTTGACAAACTGATTTCAAATCTTTTGGGTATATATTCAAAAGTGGGATTGCTGGATCAATTTTAATAATTGTAATGTGTTGTATTCTCCTTCTGCATTCCTTAATGCTCAATGATATCTTAGATTTTAAAATAGTTAAAACATGGGTTTATGGCCAGGCGTGGTAACACCTGTAACCCTAGCACTCTGGGAGGCCAAGGTGGGAGGATCGCTCAAGATCAGGAGTTTGAAACTGGCCTGAGCAAGAGTCAGACCCCATCTCCACTAAAAATAGAAAGAAATTAATTGGCCAACTAAAAACATGTAGAAAAAATTAGCCAGGCATGGTGGCACACACCTGTAGTCCCAGCTACTCAGGAGGCTGAGGCAGAAGGATCTCGTGAGCCCAGGAGTTTGAGGTTGCTGTGAGCTAGGCTGACGCCACAGCACTCTAGCTCAGGCAGTACAGTGAGACTCTGTCTCAAAAAAAAAAACAAAAAAAAACATGGGTTTTAGAAAGAGGCAGACCTGAGTTCAAATTCTGACATCACTGTTAGTTATTATTCATGTGACTTTAGGCCAAGTTACTTAACATCTCTCATTCACTCAAGTGCAAAATGAAGATAATATTTACTTCATTATCTTTGTATCAGACCTGAGTTCTGGTCCAGTCCCATCACTCACAAGCTGAATGACACTAGAAGAATTATCTCATGTATCTGAACCTTACTTTTCTCATCTGTAAAATGGAATAAATAAGTAGTATCTACTTCCTAAGATTGCAGTGAAATAAAATAAGGCAATCCATATAAAGCCCTTTGGAAAGTGCCCGGCACTTGGTAAACACTCAATAGATGTTAGTTCCATTACAATTAATTACTCTACTGCCTCCCAGTGTATATCCCTCTGGGTATCATATAACCCAGATTTGAAGACCTGAATTGAGCAATTCTAAAAACTAGCATCTTAGTTACATTCAAAAGACTATACTAGGATCAAGCAGGCTAAACTATGTACCTAGAAAATACTGGATAAGGAGTTTCAGGGATCACCTAATCTCATTTCTTCTCTGTGTCTCTCTTTCCCCTCCCTAAGCAAAAAACTTGATTTAAAAATTCTTTTCATAACTTCCAATCTCTTGGAAATTGGTGGAACTCTTATCTCTTATCTCTAGGAAAAAATTAAATAAAATAATATAGAATCACAGAACACTACATACAAGACACCTCAGCTCCCATTTCTCTTTGAGCCCTACCACTCTAAGAAATAAAAACAAATCTAGGGGGAAAAAAGTAAGACTTGTATGCATCCTAGGATTTAACCACATTTCTCTAAGAGTGGAAAGTACCAAATAGAAAGGAGACAAAGAAGGATCCAATTAAATAAACTCTGTTTATATAAACTAATACAAAAACCTAGGTTTGGGCCAGGTGTGGTGGCTCACACCTGTAATCCTAGCACTCTGAGAGGCCAAGGCGGGCAGATCATTTGAGCTCAGGAGTTCGAGACCAGCCTGAGCAAGAGTGAGACCCCATCTCTACTAAAAAAAAAAAGAAAGAAAGAAAGAAAGAAAGAAATTAGCTGGACAACTAAAAATATATATATATATGTGTGTGTGTGTGTGTGTGTGTATATATATATATATGTATAAATCAGCGAGGCATGGTGGTGCATGCCTGTAGTCCCAGCTACTCGGGAGGCTGAGGCAGGAGGATCTCTTGAGCCCAGGAGTCTGAGGTTGCTGTGAGCTAGGCTGATGTCATGGCACTCTAGCCCGGGCAACACAGTGAGACTATGTCTCAAAAAAAAAAAAAAAACCCTAGGTTTGTATAGTCTAAATTTAGGGCCATAGAAGTAAAATGACCCAGATACACAAACTGATGCCAAAGGTGAGTTATGTCAAGGAGCACCAACAAAACTGGAAACTAAATCATTCTGGTGAGTGTATGTATATATATAAATACACATATATATGTGTGTATTTTTTTTTAAACAGAGTCTTACTCTGTTGCCCGGGCTAGAGTGCCATAGTGTCAGCCTAGTTCACAGCAACCTCAAACTTCTGCGCTCAAGAGTTGCTGGGACTACAGGTGCTTGCCACCATGCTCAGCTAATTTTTTGTTTCTATTCTTAGTTGCCCAGCTAATTTTTTCTATTTTTTAGTAGAGACAGGGTCTCACTCTTGCTCAGGCTGGTCTTGAACTCCTGACCTCAAGCAATCCTCCCCCTCAGCCTCCCAGAGTGCTAGGATTACAAGCTTGAGCCACCATGCCCAGCCATTATTTAGAATCTTTAAAGGAGGTATAGAATTTTTTTTTTTTTTTTGAGACAGAGTTTCACTCTGTTGCCTGGGCTAGAGTACCGTGGCGTCAGCCTAGCTCACAGCAACCTCAAACCTCTGGGCTCAAGCAATCCTACTGCCTCAGCCTCCTGAGTAGCTGGGAAACTGGGACTACAGGCATGCGCCACCACGCTTGGCTCATTTTTTCTATATATTTTTAGTTGACCAATTAATTTCTTTCTATTTTTTAGTAGAGACGGGGTCTCGCTCTTGCTCAGGCTGGTTTTGAACTCCTGACCTTGAACAATCCACTTGCTTCGGCCTCCCAGAGTGCTAGGATTACAGGCTTGAGCCACCATGCCCAGCCATTATTTAGAATCTTTAAAGGAGGTATAGAATTTTGAGGCAGGGATGCGGAAGGTAATGGAGTTCTGTGGTTAGAGTCATGAAATGCATGGAAAGAGGAAGAATCCTATTTCCTCCAGTGTGTTCACCTAGACTCCTTTATGTTTTGCCCCTTATACTGCCCACATTTTTCAAGATTTAGTAAATGCCTCTCTAATTTTTGGTCCTCATGAGCCCAGCACTCAAGAGTTATTTTGAGGGGAAAAAAGTAAAATAAGTTATTTGTAACTTCTCTTGGAAACAGATATTTGTACCTGATTCCATCTAGACTGGTCTGTGATTTTTCCAGAAAAACAACACTTTTAAACAAGTGTCCTAGGTGAAGGAGTTGGGGTTACATCAACCTTGATATGTATGTTAAAAGACATTTACATGCCACTATTGGCCCCTCCACATCAGGGTGGAGAAGTCAGAAGATTGTATTACCTGCACATGTGCTAGACCCTAGCCAGACATTCCAATTCCAATGTGCTGGTGTGGCACATGTGGCTGAAAGCAATGAAATGGGCCAGTTTGCTAATGAAGTTCTGAATATGGTGGTTCAGAGATCTGAACAAGGTATATTAGAGCCACTTAGAGGACACTTCTCCACCCCCCCCCCGCATCTATAAATACTCCCTGTGGGATTATCTTTCCATCCACTGATTAACTTTCGTGCCCAAAAGGCTATGTGATGGAAATAGTGCAAAAAGTTGAATTTATTTCCAGGGGAAAAGATGAGGTTATGCCTTAGGAAGAAGTGGAAAAAAGTAGTTTATTTAACACATCAGCTTCCTTAGTCAAGAAATCTGAGCTACATCAAACAATAAAGGAAAGCTGACTCCTTCTGATATAGGATAGAATGACAAAATGGGTCTAAAACTGGAAGTTGGTAAAGTTTGGCCTCTCAACTGCTTATAGACCTCATTGGAAAACAAAGAAAGACAACTCTGAAGAATTACTTATTTTACACCCTGGCTATTAGTGCCGATAATAGGCTCTCTCTTCTCCTATAGCAACAAGTATTTCTGGTCAAACATTATTACAAAGAATATCTTAACAAAATTTTCAAATGGACTTTTCCTTTTCCAGACACTGAAGGAATACAGGGACCACATCATCTAGAGTCACCAGGCCAGAAAATGAGCATAATGTAGAAAGAAAAGACTACACTGGATTCTGTGCATACTCAGAATGAACTACATTGATTACATGGTAATATTCATTATATTCTCTAAATGTATGTTTCCTTCACACCTGAGGCATTAATTTTGCTTGACCTCAGCTATTACTAAAATAAATAACTCACATGATCCCAACAGGGCCCACACTTGAATTCAACTATTAGGTTGAATCAAATGAAACTGTTTCTATATGTCAAATTTTAATCTTTTCATATCATTGAATACTGGCAACTTTATATGGTAAATCTAACATATTACAAAAAGTGTGAGATGATAATGGGCCAATATTCTGATTATTGGATAGTTCCCTTCCTTTGTCCTCTCTCATTTTCAGATGCAACCAAATCCCAGAGAGGTAAACTCACTTGTACAAGGTCATGGGGGTCAAATACTGGCATAATTGACACCAGAATCCAGACTTCCTGACTCTAAATTTTACCCCATTTGCCTATAAAATTAAAAATTCCAGTAAATATATTTTTGGGGGGGTCAGAAATAACAAAGAAATATCCTAAGATTCCAGAGGTCAAAATTCCATTATTTTCCTCAAACCAGCCCCTTATCTCAAGTAGGAGTGATCCTCAATATTCACCTGGCCTATTTTTTTTTTTTTTTTGAGACAGTGTCTTACTCTCTGTCTCTCAGGCTAGAATGCAGTGGCCTCATCATAGTTCACTGCAACCTCGAACTCCTGTGCTTAAGTGACCCTCCTGCTTCAGCTTTCTGAGTAGCTGGGACCATAGGTGCTCGCCACCACACCTGGCTAATTTTTCTATTTTTCTGCAGAGACAGGGTCTCACTCTTGCTCAGGCTGATCTCAAAGTTGCAGTCTCAAGTGATCCTCCTGCCTCAGCCTCCCAAAGTGCTAGGACTATAGGCTTGAGCCACCGCACCAAGCCAGTGGCCTATTCTTAATTTATATTACTGGGTAATAGTTCTAGGGATAAACTTATAATGCAAAAAGCAAGAAGGTTTGTAAAAAACAAATTCTACCTAAGTTTCGATTCACTATAAATTTAAAAGGTAATTTGCTTGAATTCTGCTTTCCAGATAATTGGCTCTATATCCAAAATTCTCCAATGAAACATAAGATTTGAATGTAAGAAATTATTGTTAAAAAATAACAATATACATTATTTATAAGGCCACTAGTCACTAACAGCCTTTACCAGAAGCTTAATTAAGCTTGATGAGGACAGGGACTGTGACTATTCTGTACACCATTATATCCCCAGCATTCAGCAGTTCCAAGCTAATTTAGAATTCTAAAATATTCGTTAAATGAATGAACAGACTATCTCAGAACACTACATTTATATGTGAAAAGATGTTACTCATTAAAAATGCTGAAAAGTAGTGCTGATAGTGATGGAATGGCACATTAGGACATATGGGAACTTTTCCCTTTATATTCACAATATATTGTTTTCTTTTTATTGCCTATTTTTGTGTCATAAGGAAGTCAAAGAGCTTGAATTTCCTGTGTCTCCTAAGAATACAGTAAGCCCACTTTCACCTGTGTGCTAGGTAAAGCTATACTGTGATTTTCACATTAAAGACACCCATCTCAAAAGGTCTGTTACAAATTTCTATTTCTATAACATTTTATTTGAAATTTTGGTAAGCTTTTAACTCTGTTTGACAGCTCCACTTCCATCTCTTGCTCTCAGATTGTGAACTCCTAGTAGGCAGGCACCAATTTCACTGGTTTTATTACCTTTAACACCTAAACATAATTTAACTCAAAAATGTTTGTTGAAGTACTGAGCATAATGGCTTACACCTGTAACCCCAGAGCTTTGGGAAGCCTAGGCGGGGAGGATTATTTGGGGCCAGAAGTTTGAGACTAGCCTGGGAAATATAGCTAAACACCATTCCTGCAAAATATTTAAAAAAGTATCTGGGTGTGGTGGTCCGTACCTGTAGTTCTAGCTACCTGGGAGGCTGAGGCTATAGACTCAAGGATCACTTGAGTCTAGGAATTTGAGGCTGTGGTGAACTATGCTTATACCACTGCACTCTGGCCTAGGTGACAGATTGAGACCCTATCTCAAAAAAAAAAAAAAAACAATGTTTGCTGAAAGAATATAATTTTCATTTCTTTTTAAGTACCATACTTCCAACAGGAAAGTGACCTCCAAATGAATATTAAGAGAAACACTGCCATCTCCTGGGTGAAATAGGTCATGTCTCCTTTAGCAAATACTGGGAAAACAAAATACAGAATTTGTAGTAGATAGATCAGAAGTTTGAAAATAAAACCCAGCTCCACCACTTGCTGTTTTAGTATTATGCACTGCCAAAGCAAGCACCCATGTGCCATGTTAAACTGGAAAATCTCAATCTTTTAAAACATCAGTTTCCTCTTCTACAAAATGGGCATATTATCTATCCTGCTTATCTCTCAGGGATTATCAGGACACCACAAAATAGATGAGTATAAAAGTGCTTTGCTGATTATAAAGCATTTTACAAGCATAGGATGTATTTTTTTCACCTATACATGATTTTTAGCATACCACGTGGTGTATAACAAATCAATCTTATTCCTTATTATAAACCTAGATAAAGAACTTGCAAATAAGGGTCAAAGACAACCCATTAAATTTTAGATGGCTAGGCCAGGCGCAGTGGCTTACGCCTGTAATCCTAGCACTCTGGGAGGCCAAGGTGGGAGGATTGCTCAAGGTCAGGAGTTCGAAACCAGCCTGGGCAAGAGTGAGACACCCCCCCCCCCGTCTCTACTAAAAAATAGAAAGCAATTAATTGGCCAACTAAAAATATATATAGAAAAAATTACCTGAGCATGGTGGCGCATGCCTATAGTCCCAGCTACTTGGGAGGCTTGAAGCAGAAGGATTGCGTGAGCCCAGGAGTTTGAGGTTGCTGTGAGCTAGACTGACGCCACGGCACTCTACCCTGGGCAACAGAGTGAGACTCTGTCTCAAAAAAAAAAAAAAAATTTAGATGGCTAAAGGCAAACTTCTTTCTTTCTTTTTTTATGAGACAGGGTGCATCACCATGCTCGGCTAATCTTTCTTTATCTGTTAATGCAGGTTCAACATCATCAACTTACTGAAATGTGTTGTGAACCATAAAAATATGCTTAAATTATGCTGGGCACAGTGGCTCATACCTGTAATCCTAGCACCCTAGCACTCGGAGGCCGAGGACCAGCCTGCGCAAGAGTAGACTCCCCGTCTCTACTAAAAATAGAAAAACTAGCCAGGCATCGTGGTGTGCCCCTGTAGTCCCAGTTAACTGGGAGGCTGAGGCAGGAGGATCCCTGGAGCCCAGGAGTCTGAAGCTGCAGTGAGCTATGATGATGCCACTGCACTCTTGCACTCTACCCAAGGCAACAAAGTGAGATTCTGTCTCAAAAAAGGAAACTGTATTCCCCGTCCTCACTCCCCTACCCTTTCATATTAAAAAAATATATACGCTTAAATTAAAACTACATAAAGATACCATTTCTCACCTACCAAACTGGCAAAAATCCATAAGCTCTACAACAAACTACTGGTGAGACTGTGGGTTCATTTACTGCTTGTGAAAATCAAAATAAAATAATTTCTTTCACACTATTTAGCAAAATCATATATGCATTTACCCTTCAACCCAACAGTCCTTCTTCTAGGAATATATCCCCAAGATACAATGGCAAAAATAAGAAAAGATAATATGTACAAGTCATCTTCATAGCAGTAAGCAAAAAAGCTATCAAAGAATACTAGGGGCCTGGCGCAGTGGCTCACACCTACAATTCTAGCACTTTGGGAAGCAGGAGGATCACTTGAGGCCAGGAGTTTGAGACCAGCCTGAGCAACATAGCTGAGACACTGTCTCTACAAAAAAATTTAAAAATTAGCCAGGTGTAGTGGTTCATGCCTATAGTCCCAGCTACTTGGGAGGCTGAGCCAGAATTGCTTAAACCCATGTTTTCTAGGTTGCAGTGAGCTATGATCACGCCACTGTACTCCAATCTGGGCAACATAGTGAGACTCTACTTCTTAAATAAAAACAACCAAAACCCAAAGAGTTTAAAGGCATCCAGATTGGAAAGGAAGAAGTAAAACTATCTTTATTCATACACAACATGATTGTCTGTGTAGAAAATCCTAAGAAACCCATAATAAAACTACTAAAACTAATAAATGAGTTCAACGAAATCACAGAATCAAAATCAAATGTATTTCTGTACACTAGCAACAAACAGTCTGAAATGAAATTAAGAAAATATTTCCATTCATAATAGCAACAAAAATGAAATACTTAGCAACAAATTTAACAAACCAAATGTTAAGGTATCTACATTAAAAACTATAGGCTGGGCACGGTGGCTCACGCCTGTAATCCTAGCACTCTGGGAGGCCGAGGTGGGTGGATCGCTCAAGGTCAGGAGTTCGAGACCAGCCTGAGCAAGAGTGAGACCCCGTCTCTACTATAAATAGAAAGAAATTAATTGGCCAACTAAAAATATACATACAAAAAATTAGCCGGGCATGGTGGCACATGCCTGTAGTCCCAGCTACTTGGGAGGCTGAGGCAGAAGGATCATTTGAGCCCAGGAGTCTGAGGTTGCTGTGAGCTAGGCTGACGCCATGGCACTCACTCTAGCCTGGGCAACTGAGTGAGACTCTGCCTCAAAAAAAAAAAAAAATTAGATATGAATGAGAAAAGGGAATGAATATCTTTTTAAAGCTTCTGTTCCATTGTCTGCATCCTGAAGGGACCATGAGAAGTGTGAAAAGTTATGGAAGTTTGATGTTTTATTTTGATATCTATATGTAGAAAGCAAACTGGAAAACTGAGGAAGTTATTCATATAAACAGAATATATATATTTCTTTTCTTCCCTGATTTTGGCTTCAATCATGCAGACAGTTCAACTCTTGCTTTCAGACCCTGTCCTCAGTGTTTAGGCAGCCCTGAAAGCAGGTAAGTAGCACAGTGCTAAAAACAGGTCATTTTAGCTTTATTTTTAGTAGGATCAAAAGCAGAGAGTTAATCTAATGCAAAAGTGCCTGTCAGCTTTTAAACCCTATTGGGTGAGGGCAAGGTTTAAGTAAGCATTTGAAATGCTGGTCTCTTACATGGAAACTGAAAGCGTATGTTTTTGAGATTCATTTGCCCAGTCCTTAATGTTCTATGCAAAATTTTGTGTGTGTGTGTCTGTCTGTGTGTGTGTGTGTGTTTAAATTGAGGCTTGGCATTCACTTAAGAACTAGGAAAACCACCTGCTGTTTATACAGAGGAGGGAAACAAGTCCTTGTCTTTAGATGAAAACAGAGCAGCTTCACCTCCATCAGACCTGAAATGCAGGCATGAAAATTTAGATTATTTGGGAGCTTTGGCTCTTCTACAAGCATGAGGACTGTTTTAAGGATGGGTAAAGTACAAGACCACCAGATGAGCCTCCTCACCATCTTTCTGTCTTAGTTCCTTTACTGTTACTTATAACAGAATACCCCAAACTGGGTAATTAATGAAGAAAAGGAATTTATTTCTTATAATTCTGGAGGCTGAGAAGTCCAAGGTTGAGGGGGGCGCTTCTGGCGAGAGCCTTCTTGCTGGCGGGGACTCAACGGAGTCCCAAGGTGGCACAGCACAACCCATGTGAGGGGGCTGAGAATGTTTGCTTAGGTCTCTCTTCCTCTCTAAAGCCACTAGTCCCACTCCCATAATCCCACTCATCCATGAATGGATTAATCCATTCATGAGGGCAAACCTCTCATGACTCAATCACCTCTTCAAGGCCTTATCTCTCAATATAGCCACATGGGGGGTTAAATTTCAACATGAATTTCAGAGACAACAAATACTCAAACCATAGCACTTTCCAAATCCAGATTTTCACTTGTATTTGTAGAAGGTAGAACCTGTGATCATGGTGCTGGAACAATGTAGAGGTCAAGAGTGATGCTGTAGATTCAGACCTGAATCTGAGCCCAAACCTTTGTTCTGCTGCTGACTGCTGGCAGTGTTAACTGGGGGACTTATTCCCTCTCCGCCAAGCCTCAGGTTCTGCATCTGTACAATGGGTCTGTGCAGTGCCTGCCCATTGGATTACCATGAGGGCTTCCCTGTAAATGCCTTTGGCCAGGATCTTGGCTGATGATCATTATTGACAGTTATTATCTTATTGTGCAATTATATCTTTGGGATCTTCAAAGATAATAAACTTTTAAGTTTTAACCAGATATTACCCACAAATTGTTTGCAGAATTTTCAACCTGATAATCTGCTCACTTTTTTTTCTGTCCTAATAGATTCAGCCAATTCAGTCAAAAAGAATTCAGTCATATCTTTTTAGCAACTCATCAAGGGAACCTGATGAAAGATCATTTGCACTGACCTGATGGATCTGAAGAATTGATCCAGAAGGCTTGCTCTCTGTGCTCTGAGCAGGTGGCTTCACAGGAGTGAGAGCTGTGTAAACTCACACTTGGTTTAATGCTCTGTTGTCGCTGTCTTGACATTCTTAATAATTTTTGAACAAGGGGCCCTCGCATACTCTTTTTGCACTGTGCCCCACAAATGATGTAGCTGGTCCTGGTCTCTAGAAAGACATTTTAAAAGCCAACAAAGGCCAACATAATCCTGGAGAAGACTGCTCCAGAACATCTGCTTGGACTGTAAAAATGACTATGATTTTGGAGTCCACAGGAGAGAGAGCACAGAATTTTCTGAAGGTTGCAGTGGTTGGCTTTTATTTTTTACCTTGGCAATATAAGAATTTTTTTTTAACTGTGACAGAACAAATAAGACTATAACCATTTTTCCAATTTATATAGATAACTTCATGTTCTTTGTGATAGTTACAAACATCTTTTCCCTCTGGTGAATATTCATGCAATGCTGGAAGGAGGAGGGGCTTTGTATATATGACTTTAAAAACATGAGTCACAAAGGAAAAGACAGAGATTTGACTAAATACAGAGGAAAACTTCAGCTTATTTCAAAGCATTACAAATAGAATTAGAACATAAGATACATTGGGAAGATAATTGTAATGCATAGCAAAGCGTTAGCATTTATCTAAGAAATTACTACCAGTCAGTAGGAGGAGGATGATCACTGCGTTGGAAAATGGGCAAGTGAAAACAACAGGATTTGTATAACAGTCACAAACGGTAAGTGAAAATGCCCACTAAACAAGTGAAACAAAATTCCACTTACGTGGTAATCAAACAAAGGCAACATAAAACCAGTTACCATTTTTTCTTTGTTTAGGGACTAGACAAAGATCTGTTAAAATGTTGGAGGGGCCTGGGCTAGGGAGCCGGGTGATCGGCAGAGGGAGAAATTGGTGGGGCTGTTCGTGGCGTCCTATCTGACAACGTCGCCGGTGGGGTCCTCAGGAAGGAGATTGGGGTGAGGGGTGCCTGTTAGAGCCGGCGAAGGGAAGGGAAGAGAAGGAAGCAGGAGTAACCGAACCGGGGACGACCTGGCTGTTAGGCCGTGAGGGACAGCTCTGAAGGTGGAGCTGTCCACAGCTGTCCCAACAGGGAGAGAGGATCGGAACTTTAAATCCCCAAGTGGGCCACTTTGGGAAAGGGTGACTGCAGCTAAGGCCACCCCCTCAAGGTTGGCTGCTCTGGGCTCTGGCTCTCTCTGGCCCTGCGTTCTAGCACATTCCTCACGGTCAGAGGCAGAGCACAGAAGACCTCAGAGGCGAGGACACATGGGGGTAGATGTGACTCCCTTGTGCCTTCCTGAGCTACTCGGGGGCCAGTCCGGGGTTCCGCGGTGGCGGCCGAGCGCGTCGGGTGGGCCAGGTCGGAGGAGCCCAGAAGCGGGGCGCGGACGCTGCCGTGGGAGTCCTGGGGGCCGCCCTGCCCTCCTGACCCGCACCCCAGGACCAAACACGGGCAGGCTCGCTGCTCCCGCTGTAGATTTCCCTGTCGGATTTCTTGCAGCTTCACTACACCTCCTCACAAGCATCAGTTTACACTACGCTTACCTTTTTATAAAATAACTGCATAGGCTGAGGTCTGGAAGTATATGCAGTAGATCAACGTACTGAAAATGCTGTCCAAAGTGGTCGTTTAGGAGTTTTTTTTAAAAAGAATTTCTTAAGAATCTTTGTCTGCATTTTGAAATTTTTCCTATAAATATCGTGTTCCTTTAATAGGACAAAGTATATTTTTATTTTTGTTAAAAGTGGAGCTGTCCCAACAGGGTGAGAGGACCGGAACTTTGAATCCCGGAGTGGGCCACAAGGGTGACTGCAGCTAAGGCCGCCCCCCAGCCTTGGCTGCTGCGCACTGTGGCGATCTCCGCAGCGCCGTGGTTGGTCCCGGTTCCAGCATATTCTACACCATCGGAGGCAGAGCACAGAGGACCTGCGAAGTGAGGACACGTGGCTGTAGATGTGATTCCCTTGTCCCTTCCTGAATAGTCTTCCGCTATTCAAACGTTTTTACCTCGAGTAGGGCAATCGTATTTTATTAGAACAGGAATAAAGTGGGGGTGGGGAGCCAAATTGAATCACTGAAGTATAAAATATTAAAAAAATGTAGGACCATGAAATTAGAACTAAAGAAGGTTTAGAATTAAAAACTCAAGAAGTGCCAGGTGCGGTGGCTCACGCCTGTAATCCTAGCACTCCGGGAGTCCGAGGCGGTCGGATGGCTCAAGGTCGGGAGTTCAAGACCAGCCTGAGCAAGAGCAAGACCCCGTCTATACTAAAAATAGAAAGAAATTAATTGGCCAACTAAAAAAAAATATATATATATATATAAAAATTGGCCGGGCATGGTGGCATGGCTGTAGTCCCAGCTACTTGGGAGGCTGAGGCAGAAGGATCGCTTGAGCCCAGGAGTTTGAGGTTGCTGTGAGCTAGGCTGACGCCGTGGCACTCTAGCGCGGGCAACAAAAGTGAGACTCTTGTCTCAAAAAAAACTCAAGAAGTAATCATAGTAGAAAAGAACAGTAAGAGAATAAAGTAAGGAGGACATAAAAATAGTAAGAAAATAAAAAAGAAGGTATGGCTGGAAAAATGTAGAAAGATAATTTTGGTAATACAATTTTTTCTTCTGTGAGTCAGGAAATTATATAGAAGGCCAAAGTTAATTGAGAAAACTTTCCAGAATGAGAAGAAAAAGATCAATCCAAAAAATTTCATACATCAGTAGTAACATTTTGATCAGTACTGGATTTTCAGTTTTAAAAGGGATTTAATTGATTTTTTTAAAGAAAAAAATATTTGAATTTTTGTCAGAAAAATTGAGGAAAAATTTTAGTCTTCTACTATTCAAACATTTTTACCATTAGGGCAATAGCATTTTGTTAGTACAGGAGCAGAAAAACAATGGAATGGAAAATATAATTTAAACTGGAAAATAAATTGACCAGCCTAATTTTATTAAGAAGAGGGAAGAAAAACATCAACCAGCAGGAATAAAATGAAGCTGTGCATTTAAAAATTTCCCAGAAGTCTGAGCCATTGGTTTTCAAATGTTTTAAATTGGGGACCTGTTTTATTTTGTTTTCTAGAGGGAATCTTTCTGCAGAGCCCAGTGTGAGTAGAAGGTAATGAGGTCATGCATGACGGCTGCTTGGCCGGTTCTAGCGATCAGGCAGCGTCTACCCTGACCGTTCCACGCTCTTCTCTCTCCTCTCTCCTCACAACGCCCCCCTTCCCCTGCCTGAAGCGTAGATATTAATATTTATAAAGTAACAGGCCTGAGAGTGCTTGAGACCCCATCCTTAGCCCCCCTCTTGAACTGCCCGCTTCAGTTCACATAACTGGGCATGCGTTACATTTAAACCTCTCCCACAGCACATTGTGGAAAGCCTCATTTATATGGTTAAGGGAAACAAGTCTAAAACACACATTTTGTCTTCTCAATAGGAAGATTAAGGTTCCCCAGAGGAGAGGACCAGATTCATCTACTAAAATGTGCATTTATGGGTTGACTTGTGTCACCCAAAAAGATACATTGAAGTCTTAACCTCCCCCGTTACCTGGGAATGTGATCTTATTTGGAGACAGGTTACGATGTGATCAAGTTATGATGAAGTCCTCAGCGTGGGACCTCATCTAATATGACTGGTGTCCTTATAAGAGGAGGAAAATGCTATGTGAAGACAGAAACACAGGGAGGATGCTGTGTGACAACAGAGGCAGAGACTGGAGTGATATATGTACAAGCCGAAGAATGCCAGGGTGATGGCCACCCGCCGGAGTCAGGAAGAGGGAATGAAGGATTCTGCCCAGAGACTTAGAGCGAGCAGGGCTCTTCCCACTTCTTGATTTTGGACTTCTATTCTCTAGGACTGTGAGGGAATAAATTTCTTTCTGCTTTAAGCCACCCAGTTTGTGGTAATTTGTTATAGCAACCCTAGGAAACTAATGCAGTTCTCAAGATTTTAATCCTAAATAATTACTATTTTTAACTATAATTTTAACAATGAAGGGAAAACATTTATTCTCAACATCTTAAGTAAAGGTACTTAAAGACAGTTACTAGGTCTTATTTATTCTTCCATTTATGCAGTTTATGGTACACATTGGACACTCAGTAATTACTGGGTGAATTAATGATGAGAGAACCAAGTGGAAGATTTGAGTCAAATTCTGATTGGGGGTGGGTTAGAACTGGAATAACACAGTGCCAACAGAATCATCTCTGAAGGGGAAATTGCTGTAGTTATCTAAATTTTGGGGATTGTGTGACAGTCACATAGTATTTTCAGAGGTGGAACAAGGGAGAACGGTGTCACAAGAAACTTTATACCGTGACTTCGGTTTTATATAAGGTAAATAAATCCATGTGGCACCAACATCGTTTTAATAAGGTTCGCACTCATTAAAGTTTATTTTTAACCGGAGTTTGAGCCCAAGCTATGGAAATAGTGGGGGAGCCCGAGATCAAGGTCTCTGGGCAAATTACCCACCCACCTCTGTTTCACAGGGCCACTCTGCCAGTTAATCTGATTCCCAGATGGTACAAGTTTAGGCACATTTTACATTTGGTTTCAGCTTATTATATATTACTTGCTCCTATACTGTGGGTGGTGTGTTCATGTACATATCTATGTATTTTTTCAATTTCAGAGTATTTATTGTATTGCTTTTTTCTTCTGTTAACTTTTTTGCTTTCAAATAATTCTAGACTTAGAAAAAAGTTGAGATATGATACAAGGAATCTTCACTGAGATTCCTCAGCTATATATTTAAATATTTCAGTGTGTGTTTCCTAAAACAAAGACATTTCCCTTCTATAACCATCATATTATTATTACAATCAGAACATTAACATTCATACAATACTAATATCTAAATGACAGGCCTTATTTAAATGTTGTCAATTGTTTCCTTTACCTGGGCCATGAGCTGATCTGGGTTCACACGTTGCATTTAGTTGTGTATCTGTTTAGCTTCTTTTAATGTGGAACAGTTCCTTAGTCATTGCCTTTCATAACCTTGAGATTTCTGAGTACTCAGAAGTTTTGTAGAGTGTCCCTCAGTTTGGGTTTTCCTGATGTTTTGTTACGATGAGTTTCAGGTTCTGGGTTTCGGGCAAGAATGTCACAAAAATGACACTGTGTCCATTTCAATGTATTCTTTTGTATGTTGAAGTCATAACCTCCAGTATCTCAGAATGTGATAATTTTTGAAGATGAGGTCTCAGAGATGATTAAATTAAAATGAGGCCAATAATGTGATCCCCAATTCATATGACTGGTGACTTTATAAGAAGAAGAAGTTGGGACAGATACATACAAGGGAAAGATCACATGAAGACACAGGGTGACGATGGCCATCTAC
>CAUYRT010004921.1:0-14542 GCA_963574885.1 Lepilemur ruficaudatus | reverse complement strand
AATCTTATCACTTTGGGGGGCAGAGGTGAAAGGACTTCTTGAGGTCAGGAGTTCGAGACCAGCCTGACCAACATAGTGAGACGCTGTCCCCACAAAAAGAATTTAAAAAATTAGCTGGACATGGTGGTGTGTGCCTGTAGTCCCACCTCTAGAGGCTGAGGCAGAAGAGGAGTAAGACCTTGTCTTAAAAAAAAAAAAAAAAAAAAAAAAAAAAGCAAAGATGCTGAGGGTTCTTCTCAGAGAGCTAGTTATTTAAAAGACAAAAAATGGACAAAACCTTTAACAAATTTCATGAAGAAAAAAAGAGAGATTGCCCAAATAAGCAATACCAAGAATAAAAAGGACAACATATCTGAAAATACAAAAGTGAATTTTTTAAAACTAATGAAAAATACATATGTACAATTTTCTGCAGACCTGCTCAGTATGCAATATGAGGACCTCCATGAGGCTGCCTCTGCTTCGCTCTCTTAGCATTCTTCATCCCTTACACTGTGCTCCAGCTTATCCACACTGAAACAGCCTGAACATACCATACTTTATCACATCTGTGTCTCTGATTCTCCAGAAACTTCCTAAACCTTTGTTGTACACTGAGACACCTAATCTACTTTTAAGGTTCAGCTTCTAGCCCTATGAGACTTTTTCTACTCTTCTCTAATTCCCACATCACTAAAGTAGATCTGGTCACTCTTTCCCATTGAATCCAGAAACTAACTCTATCAAAGCCTTTATAATATACCATATTTGCACTGATGTCTCTCTCTTCTTGGACCGTCAACTCCCTTAACACGGGATTCTGTCATTCTTCTTAGTATCTCTGGATTCTGGTAAATAGTTGAGTCTAAAGAATGAACTAACCTAAGTAGAGGAAGTTTTTTGGTAATGTGCAATTTTCTAGTATGTCACCCAGTACACTGCAATTAATAGGATTTCAGTAATTGTTGAATGAAAGAGGTTAGCTACTGCATATTGTATTTGGGCGCACAGTCTTTTACCATTACTCTGTGGACACTACAACAGCAGTTCTGTTCAGTTATGGCTATAAAGTTTGTTCTTGTAATAAATAAAACATATGACACTAATCCAAAGTATATGTTCTAAAGAAATTGAGAATAGCAACAAAGAGAGAAAGTGCAAATCCCACATCATACTAAAAATCTTAAACATCTGATCAAGTGGAAGAGGAAAGGGAACAGAATCCAGCAGACCAGTGCCACTGTATACATTTCAGAGACAGCAAAACAAAGATTGAATCCAGTGTTTGGATTCCAACAGTATGATTAACTGCAACACAATGGTAGCAAATGTCTGCATCTGCTATAAGACCTCAGGACATTTAACCTTCAGAAAAACACCATCTTTTTGGATACATAAACAGGAGAAAATGTGACACATAAGAAATCACATCACAGATACTGAGGGGAAAAAAAGGAAATAAAGCTTTTTTCTCTTGGGACAGACTTCAAGCAGTCATATTAAAATAAAATACCAGCAGAAAGTAGTTTAAGCAAGCATGTGTCTGTGAAAATCTTATATCAGTTCATGAAGGGATATGGGCAAGGTCATGGCCCCTTAGCTTGCCTTCCAATATTACTCATTGCATGCAATCATGGGATAATCAAGACCATCTTTTCTGCTAGGCCATACACTCCTCAAGGGCCTAGGCCTTGCCTGTTCTATTCGTCTTACCCACCATGCCTTGCACACTGCCAGGGACCAGGTATGCATTCTGACATTTGATGAATCGAATCAGAATATGAGGCGATATTAAGAAGATTTACACTGATGAATTTGTCCTACTGGTTAGAGAAAAGTTAGCCTATTCTCTCAAAAAATAAATCAGTAAATCAAAGGCAAACAGATTAAAAAAAAATCTGCACTCTAGCCCCAAGCAGCCTTCTCCTTCTGGCCACAGCAGACATTGCTGCCAAATGACTGGTCCTACTTTGCTCCAGGCAGTGTGGAGCCAGGCTTTTTACAATGGATGAGATGGGAAGGGAGCCAGCAAACCCTAGGTTCCCCAGAGAAGAGCTGGGCAATAATTCAAGCTCTTCTGAAGAAAGCAGGGCAAAGCACAAAGGCATTCATTCAGTTACTGAGCAAATATTTATCGAGTACTCTCTGCATATGAGGTATTGTGCAGGGCACCAAAGGCTCTAAGTATCTGAGATTAACCTAATGCGTGCAGAATGGCCACGATGCAAGTGTAGGCCTCTCCTTTTGTGGCACTGTTCCTAAACACTGCCAATTTAAATAGATTTCTGCGTCATCAAGGGCATGCTTAAAATAACAAAATGACGAGAGTGTCATAACAGAACCCTAGAATACCAAAAGTGTCTCTGTGCTTTAGATGCTAAAATATTTTTAGCTTTAGCCCCACCCATGAAATTTAGAAAAGTTTCTAGAATTTGAATTCTTTTGAAATTGGAATAGCATCTTTTTGTTTGCTTTTCTGAATAGATTTTGTTACAGACCCACCAAATATTCATTTATTTGTTCCATTTATTCATTGATGTACTAGGCATCTGTTTTGTGCCAGACCCTGTTAATGTACTGGGCATGCTTGAACTAAACAGTTCCAAACAAGAAGAAGGCAGACATTAAACGCAAGGACAATAACAAGGCAAATCAGTAAATGACCACAATTTGAGGGTGTGGTAATTGTAACTAAGAAAATAAGATAAAGTGATGTGTTGGTGGGTGACCGGGACGGGAAAGAACAGCTACTTGACATAGTGTGTCCGAAAGGTGGGTCTGAGAAGGTGGATTTGAGCTGAGACTGAAGGAATACAAAGGAGTCAGCCACGGGAAGACCTGAAAGGAGAGTGTTTCAGGCAGAGGGAAAAGCTAGCACAGAGGCAGATACAAGTTGAGCATGTTCAAGGACCTGAAGGAGGCCTGCGTGGCTGGAGTGTGGGGAGTGGGGAAGGCAGGAGGTACGAGAGAAGCCAGGCAGGGGGACAGCGCCATTTACTCACAGCACTCACCTACTCAGCATCTACTCAGCATCACCTACTCACCTGCCCCAAGCTCTGTGCTGGGCTCTGCAGACAGAAAGACATCTGTGACACAATCCATGTTTTTAAATAGCTCCCAGTTAAGAGACAAGTACATAAAGCGTCTAGGAAAAGGTGAAATGTGTGATAACAGAGGTATGTTCAAAGTGCTACCAGGTTCCAGATAAGGAAAAGTAAACCATTTAGGAAGGAGGAGGGACATTAGGGGAAGCTTCTCTGAGGCAGTGACATTTGGGCTGGATTCTGAACAGTAAGTAGAAGAGTGAAAGTCAGAGAAGGGGGCAAGGACATTCCAAGCAGAGCATTGTATTTGCACAGTGAGAAAAGCCACAGGGATGACTTGAAGGCCCAGTTGGAGCCCAGGCTTTGATGATGTGGGGGAGGGGAAGGGGACATAATTCTAAGAGCTTTGAGCATGATGCTAGAGAGCCTGGGCTCTGTCCAGAAGTAATGGGACATAACTGCTTTGATTTTAGGAGATACCTGTGGCAGCAGCTGTGAAGGGTGAATTAACTGGATGATCAAACAGCTGGGGGCAGAAAGATGAAGTTTGTTAGTTGCTGCCATAATCCAGGCAAGAAAGTAGGGGGAGACTGGAATTAGGGCAATGGAAGGGAAATAGAGCCCTGTGGCTTACAGGTGCAAGGAGAAAGACCGCAAACATGGGCAGGGTGTAAGAGTCAGTCCAGCATAAATCGACAGCACTTGAGTCTGACCTGAATATGGCTTTTGGTGTGTCTTCTTAATTCCTTTATTTTATTGGCTCTTTTATTAAAGCTGGTACTTTATGCTGAAGGATTTAGTACTCTTTCTCCTTCCCCTACATCTTCCAAGAGGATTACCTATTAATCCAAATGCTGACAGTCATTCATTTCCATTATAAAAAAGCCTACTCTATAACAGGATTCGTGCCACAACTAGATGAGCATGTTAAATAGAGCCAGAGAACAAAACGATGCTCAGCACTCTCTATATTCCATGTTTATTGTAGGGTCTTCACCGTGTTTTATGTTAAGGAATTTAGCATCAAAAGCAATGACATCAAATTGAGATGAAAAAATAAATAAAATGAATACTGAGCATCTCATTTTATTCATATCTTCATTCAGCGAGTACTAAGCAGAAAGCATAGTGCCAGGCACTGCATGAAATGTGGATAAGATTCGATCTTTGTGGGGTGTAAATTCTAGCAGAGGATATTAGATGAATAAATAACAATAATATGAGACAAGATGTCATCTGTTAAATAAAGAAAGGCACAAAATAACATGAATTTAAGAAATAATTACTGTGGTTCATGTTATCGCAGTGCCTTGATGAAGTTGGGGATATTTGATTTGAGGTCGATTGAAGAGGTATTTCAGGTGGGAAATGTTGCATAAAGGGGGGAGCTGTAAAGGTGGGAGTCACAGAGCGAGCATTCAGCTTGGCTGGAGCTTGAGCTGTGGAAAGGGAATTAGCCAGCGTGAAGGCTGGAGGGAGCTGAGGTCTCCATGCCCTGCCGTGCAGGGCACAGGCACAGCAGACCGAAGGCGGGCTTTGAACAGGAACTGGAGTGATCTGAGAGTGAGTCTTAAGGCGATGAATCTTAACAGTGGTAGATAAAACAGATTAGATTGGAGAGAGATTGGAAACCATTTAGGAGGCTATTGAAATGGTCCAGGGCAGCAGTAATGAGAGTCTGAAACAAAAGTGGATGCCACAGAATAAAAAATGAGAGTGGACTCGAGAGAGCTTAGCAAAGGTTCCCAAGTCACTCTGTTTTTCCAGTAGCGAGAGAAGAAGCAGGCTTTTTCCCCCCACTGCTAAATCACATTTGCTATTTTTGAAGAAAGATAAAATTATTATTACATAATTTAAGAAACTACCAGTGTCACAATAGGCACTGAATTGTTCTCTGGGCACTTTTAAATTTACTAATTAATTCTACTATTAATGCTATTTTTCAAAAAAAGTTTTTACTGATTTTTAAGTAAAAAATTTTAATTAAAAAACTATTATAATACATATACAAGGTAAAATTCCAAACACTACACGGTGTTAGACGAAATGAAAATGTCTCTTTCCTCCAAAGTCTCTGTGTCCTGTATTCTAGAGGCAACACCTGTTATCATTTTCTAAGATGCTATTCAAAAATATTCTATGCATTTAAAAGCCTATATAAATATATATATTCTCCTCTGTGTTTTGATCTATTATCTTCCCATTCTGCTTTTTAATTTTTTTTCCTTCTCTGCTTCCACGATGCTTTCCCTAGTATAAAGTTTCTCAACTCAACACTAATGATATTTTGGGGCTATTAATTTTGTTGTGGGGGAGCTGCCCTGTGCATTGCGGATGTTTAGAAGCATCCCTGGCCTCCAACCATCAGACAGCAGTAACATTCCGCAGTTGTGACAACTACAGCTATTGCCACATGTTCCCTGCGAGGCAAAATCGTCCTTGTTGAGAACCACTGTTCTAATAAAACATTTCCATTAGTCTTACTTTTATTAAATCCAGTTGTGTCTTTCTTCCCACAAGTCTATGTGTTCCTTTAGGTCAGTCATGATACTATGATCATTCCTTTATTTTTATAACATTGTACTTTGTTCACACTACCTGCCTTAGAAAGAGTTGTTTAAGGAAGGAAATAGACATGGCATGGAAGATGATGTTACAGGCATATCTAGTCTTATTGTGCATCAGTTTATTGACCCGTGCAGATATTGCATTTTTTACAAATTGCAAGTTTGTGGCAATTCTGTGTCAAGCAAGTTTATTGGTGCCAGTTTTCCAACAGCATGTGACACTTCATGTCTCTGTGTCATAATATGGTAATTCTCAAAATATAACAAACTTATTTGTTATATCTGTTTTGATGATCTGTGATCAATGATCTTTGATGTTACCATTGTAATTGTTTTGGCGTACCACAAACCGTGCCCATATACGATGGCGAACTTAATTGACAGATGTGTTTTGACTGCTCCACTGACCATCTGTTCCCCCATCTTTCTCCCTTTCCTCAGGGCTCCCTATTTTCTGAGACACAGAAATGTTGAAATTAGGCCAACCAATAACTCTACAATGGCCCCTAAGTGTTCAAGTGAAAGGAAAAGTTGCAAATTTCTCGCTTTAAAGCAAAAGGTAGAAATGATTAAGTTTAGTGAGGAAGGCATGTCATAAGCCTAGAGAGGCAGAAAGCTAGGCCTCTTGCACCAAACAGCCGCACTGTAAATGCAAAGCAAAAGTTCTCAAAGGAAATTAAAAGTACTACTCCAGTGAACATACCAATGATAAGAAAGTGAAACAGCTTTGTTGCTTACATGGAGAAAGTTTGAGTGGTCTGGATAGAATATTAGACCAGCCACAGTATTTCCTTAAGTCAAAACCTAATCCAGAGCAAGGCTCTATCTTCAATTCTATGAAAATGGAATTGGAGAGAGGGGAGGAAGCTGCAGAAGAATATTGGAACCTAGCAGAGATTGGCTCATGAGGTTTAAAAAAAGGAGCCATCTCCATAACATAAAAGTACAAGGTAAAGCATCAAGTACTACTGATACAGAAGCTGCAGCAAGTTATACAGAAGGTCTAGCTAAGATCATTGAGGAATGTGGCTACACTAAACAACAGATTTTCAATGTACAAAACAGCCTTCTATTGGAAGAAGATGCCATCTAGGACTTTCATAACTAGAGGGAAAAAGTTTATGCCTGACTTCAAAGGTTCAAAGAATGGTCTGACTCTCTTGTTAGGAGCTAATGCAGCTGGTGACTTTAAGTTGAAGCCTGTGCTCATTTACCATTCCAAAAATCCTAGGACCATTAAGAATTACGCTAGATCTACTCTGCCTGTGCTCTAGAAATTGAACAATAAAGCCTAGATGACAGTACATCTCTTTATAGCATGGTTTACTCAATATTATAAGCCCACTGTTGAGACCTACTGCTTGGAAAAAAAGGCTTCTTTCAAACTATTACTGCTCATTGACTATGCACCCAGTTATTCAAGAGCTCTGATGGAAAGGTACAAGGAAATTAATGGTGTTTTCATGTCTGCTAAAACCACATATGCTCTGCAGCACACAGATCAAGCAGAAATTTTGACTTTGAATCCTTATTATTTAAGAGGTACATTTCACAAGGCCATAGCTGCCACAGATAGTGATTCCTCTGATGGATCTGGGCAATTACATTGAAAACCTGCTGGAAAGGATTCACCATTCTAGATGCCATTAATAACATTTGTGATTCATGGGAGGAGATCAAAATATCAACATTAACATTAATGATTCCAATCTTTATGGATGACTTTGAGGGGCTCCAGATTTCAGTGAAGGAAGTAATTGCAGATATGGTAGAAATAGCAAGAGAACTAGAAGTGGAGCCCAAAGATGTGACTGAATTGCTGCAATCTCATAATAAAATTTGAAAGGATAAGGAATTGCTTCTTATATATCAGCAAAGAAAGTGGTTTCTTGAAGTGGACTCTATTCCTGGTTAAGAAGCTATGAACATTGTTGAAACAACAGCAAAGGATTTAGAACACTTCATCAACCTAGTTGATAAAGCAGCAGCAGAGTTTGAGAGGACTGACTCCGATTTTGAAGTGGGTAAAATGCTATCAAACAACATCAAAATTACAGAAATCTTTCATAAAAGGAAGTGTTGATCAATGTGGCCAACTTCACTGTTGTTTTGTTTTATGAAATTGTCACAGCCCCCGCATCCTTCAGCAACTACTACCCTGATCACTCAGCTGCCATCAATACCAAGTCAACACCCTCCACCAGCAAAAAGATTATGACTCGCTGATAGCTCAAATGATCGTTATCTTTAGCATTTTTTAGTAAAAAAGCATTTTTTTTTTGTGACAGTCTCAGTCTGTTGCCCTGGGTAGAATGCAGTGGTGTCATCGTAGCTCACAGCAACCTCAAACTCCTGGGCTTAAGCGATCCTCCTGCCTCAGCCTCCCAAGTAGCTGGGACTACAGGCTCATGTCACATCTGGCTAATTCTTTTCTATTTTTAGTAGAGATAGGGTCTTGCTGTTGCTCAAGCTGGTCTCGAACTCCTGAGCTCAGGCAATTCTACTCCCTCTGCTTCCCACAGTTCTAGGATTACAGGCATGAGCCACTGTGCCCGGCCTAGTAATAAAGTATTTTTAAATGAAGGTATATACCTTGTTTTTTAGACATAATGCTATTGCATACTTAATAGACCACAATATAGTGTTAAAATAACCTCTATATGCACTGGGAAACAAAAAATTCGTGTGACTCACTTTACTGTGACATTCACTTTAGTGTGGTTCTCTGGAACCGAACCCATAATATATTGAGGTATGCCTATATCTATCCTAAACACCATGAGGCTCTCATTAAAATAGAAAGTAATAACCAAATACATACAAATAATTTCTCTGGGTATTTATGGGGGTTACTGAGAGTTATAGACACTTTAATCATCAAAGTTTTCATAATATTTTGAGAGGCAAAATACTAGACATGTAAAAATGATACCAACTTTATAAGGCAGAGCATACCATGCCCAAATAAATGATGCAGAGATAAATGGTATTGAATTTAAAGGAAGTAGAGAGGCAGGCTTTGTGGCAATAGTTTTTGAATGAATGATTAATAAATTAATGTGTGTATGCATGGGCTGGGCAGAAAACGGGAGGATGTGTTGGTTGGTGTGGCTGGCATGCTGGAGCTACTGAGACTCTGGCAAAACTAGTATTCTAAGAATCAAAGAGTTCCCACTGAAAGCTTGGGAGGCGTGCTTTAGATCTTTCATCAAGTCATCCTGAAGACCTGAATTGGATGGTATTTGAGAATGGCAAATCCTAGCTTTCTTACTGATGTTTTACGGAGAAAAATGTTCCAAGAAATGTAATGTATATGGTGGGCCCAAAGAAACCTCTTCTCTTCTTCCTTCATCCTTTTTATCCTTCGGCAAACATTTACTGTGTGTCAACTATGTGTCAGTCCCGTGCCAGGTGCCAGGAACGCAACTGTGAGGGGGATACTGAGGAGGATTCAATTCTCACGGAGATTTGATCAAGCGAACAGATGCTACACAAATAGAATGTATGAATTCTTTGGAAGATTCTAGTGTTGTTTCAAATCTCCAAACCATCTGCATTCATAATGTATATTTATGGTCTATTGTCTCTGTACATAGGGAAGGCAATTAAATATTACCTTATAAACCTCCCAAATATGTCAGAAATTATAAGCTACACTGACCACAATAATTGATTTGCCACTGCAGTGCTACTCCCTCAGGACTGAGAGATAGCAGATATTCCATTTTTCTGAAATAACTGCCTCGATGTTTGGGTGAGAGAGTGAGGAATCACTAATCAAACTGAAAATACAGCCATGTTAAGAAAGCGGAATGTAATTATCCAGTTGGAATTCAGCCAGTACGGTAAGATGGATTCTCTCAATTCCTAAGGAAGAGGGAATTATAGCTTTAAATTATGTTAAGCATCAACCACGAATATATTTCTGACTCAGGTACAAAGATGCCATATTACCTTTTGAATGTCCACCAGTCCTACCTTCTTGACAATCCCACTGAGTGAGGAGTTTAGAGCCCCAGGAGCTTGGATATGAGCCATGAAAACATTTGCTCAGGGAAAACTCATTTCTCTTGTGTGGACAGGAACATTTATATAGCAGACATTTAGAAAAGCTCTATTAGTGCTTAGGGCTGTAAGCTCTCTGAACGAGGAGTACAAGCTGTGGTACCCAATACATCAATATCAACTCACTGCTAGCAGCTGAGTGCTGTTTAGAAAACAATCTGCCCAATCCTAAATCTGGGAGGACAAGGGCTTTTTTGATCACAGACTCCTTGAGAATTTCTTGAAACCTAAGACCATCCTCTTTCCACCCATTTCTCTCTCTCTTTGTCGTTCTTGTGTGTGCCCATGCGCGTACACATGCATATGTATGCGCGCACACACACGCGCATTCTTATGTGCCGTTTCACACATGGGGGCATCAAGTTCCCTGAATTTAGTCCATGGGCCCTCACAGTCCAGGTTTAGAAAATATAGTTCAGTTAGGTTGATTTTCTATAGGCTGCTGCTTCAGGAGAGGAAAACTCAATTCTCTCCTGTAGCACGTGAACTGCTAAGGCATCTTCTATCATCTCAGTGTTCTCTTGTTGGAGAATTTGGTCCAATAATTTGCATATAAAGAAGTCTTACATGTTGAGTGTCTTTTGTCTCAGTGTATACTTCTCTCTATCTCATCAGGAAACAGATTCTATTTTATGTTCTCTCTTCTATAAAAAGGATAGAAAATAATTATCATATGCAGTTACTTACTAAGCTTTAAGTTCATTGTTGCCTTTTCAATGACAAATTTCTTGGGGTTAGCTACTTAGAAAATACTTCCAAAAGTATTTTACACATTCTAAATGCTTTAATGTTACTAACGTTCTATAATTTTTACTTAGAACAAATTAGAGTATACGAATCAAATAATTCAACTGGATTTTTTTTCCTTGGAATAGTTAAAATAAATTACTGGACACCCCAATGTGCCAGGTACACTGGGAAGTTACTGCTTTGAAACCACTGTTTTTTATCAAAAAACTTAGGAAAATGTTTACACCATCTCACTGGGTATTCTTTATTCTTTTAAAAAGAGTTTTTGGTCTAATTCTCACAGCAAGCACTCATTTACCCTCTCTTCCTTCTTTTCTTCCTACATGATTTATTACAATGGGACATATTGAGATATTCAATCAGCATATTTATTGATTATCTACTTTATGAGGCATTGTGTCAGATGGGATGGGGAATCCAAAAATGTATAAGACAGGTCTTCTGGAGAATATAATCAAATATAAGATATGAAAAAGATAACATAAACTTAACGTTATGGCTGTATTTATAGCTTTGCTTATAGAAGTTAAATATATTTCTCACTAGACTTATTTGGCAAGCGGTAACTATATTTTACCTCAGAACTCCATAGTAAATAAAGGATTTAACATCATCATTTTAAAAAGCTCTTAAGGAATAACATTTTTTAAAATTAGTGTTTATTTCTTACCAGACAGGGCTGTCAAATTTGCATTTTTGATGAAAATTTCAGTTATTCCGAGAGCCTTCAAAACAACTTTTAAATCAATTTCCTGTTCCACTGTGAATCTGGAGAACATAAAGGGAGAAAAGCATTTAGTTATAGCATCTTGTTACCTGGGACAAGAACAAAATATTAGATGTGTTGATTTTAAAAGTCTACTTGTTAGAAGGTAAATTATGCACTGAAACTGGCTTTTGACTGCAAGTAGTATTTGATGTTGCTTGTAAAAAGAGGGGCATCACAGAGAATGCCACAACAAAATAGGATTTAAATTCATAGGTAGGAAAATATACAATATAGACATAAAACTGTAATATATCTTAGAATAAATGAGTTTTGAGATCAAGAATCATTACCATACTACTATGTAAAATTTGCAAATGAGTAGCTTTCAAAATCTTTTGACCTAGTAATATATATGTTTTTTAAAGCTGGTAATGGCTAATCATACATTTGCCCCGGTATTTCATTCTTTTCTTAGTATTCTTCTCAATTTGTGCTACTCACTGGCTATCCCCATTCCCTATGGGACAGGGTTACATAAAAGCCGAGTTATACTGTAGAATAAATACATTCATCACTTTGACTCCACACAACTCAGAGAAAGGAAACATCAAACCTCTAGAACATTAGTCTGTTTTCGTGATGTCATCACAGAAAAACAATTACTTAATTAAAGTGAATTAATTATTATGTCTTAAAAATTATGTGCTTTTATAACCATAGCATAGTTTTTTAAATAAAAGAACAATGGGTCTTTATTTCTTATTTTTATCTACTTTATGAATTATTACATAATACATAAATATGTATCACTTTTATAAAAAGAAATAAACCATTATTTAAAAACTTAAATGAAAATAAGCACAGTGGTCATAAACAGAATATTAACTTCAAAAAATAGTTTCCACAGCAAGCCAGATTGATCCTAATATAGAATCTCCCCTAAACCAATGAATTGTATTACCAATCTTTGTAGTGAAGAAATAGACCAAACATGTCTGCATTAACAAATACATTTTTAAAAAGCAAAGACATTTATTACTTTTTAAAAAAAAAAGTGAAAATAACTGGTTAGAACTAAATATTGCCCTTTTTCTAAGATGTTGCCTCCTGATCAATACAGATTATAAATATAAATTTTTAGGCAATAGGTTGTGTCCTTAAAAGGACTAAGTCTGTGATAGTCACTAAAAGTTACATTAGTATCCTTTCTGATGTCTGGTTATAAGAAGAATAAGATGGAAATGATTTCTGTAAACAAGAGGAATGATAAGGAGGAAATAGTTTTAGCAGGTTTATGTTTATGGAGAATGACCAATACATGAGTATACATATATCAAACATACTAAACCAGATACTAATTTTTATCAACATTTCACACCTGAACTTAACCTTGTTTCTTTTGTTCTCTACCAAAAGCAGATATCAAACGTGGAAGCAGCATTATTCTATGGTGCACATCTCAAAAAGGGAATGAATAGGAAAATATAGAATGTCTTATAGAATATGTTCAATGGCTTAAGGTGATGTGGGGTGTGTGTGTGGTGTGTTTATTGCTACTATTCATTTTTGAACACTTATATAGAGCTTACTGTATACCAGAAACTGCTCCAAGAGTATAAAAAACAGATTAGTTTAAACATCACCACAGCCCTTTGAGGTCAGTATTATTGCTATCCTCAGGTAATAGAAGAAGAAAGTTGAGTGGCAGATAGATGAAATAACTTAACTGAGGTCATACAGCTAATAAGTGGCAGAGCAGACATATAGATCCGTGTGGTATTATACATGTCCTGATCCATCTAAAATAAGAAGGTGAAGGAAAATATCAGTAGACGGTTCTGTTTACTTCTTAAAAGCAGCTTGGTTTGTTTCATACTTTTGTAGCTGGCTGGTCAGGTGATGGTAAGTAGTTGATTCAAGTGAACTTGGGCAAGTTCCTTATTTAATTTCTGAGCCTCAGTTTTGGCGTGTGAAAAATGGCAATAGTAATACCTACTTTGTGGCATTGTTGGAAGGATTAAATAAGGTTTCTAAAAGTCTTAGGATGGTGCTAGCATGCAGGAGGCACCCAATGTAGGACATACTATTACTACTATATACTATATCGCAGTTATGCATGTCACATTATTATAGATGTTAAGGCGTTGTATATTTACATTCTAGTAGTAGTTGGGATAATTTTATTAAATAGCTGTATTAATGCCTGCTAACTTAAATTAATCAAATCTAGTGTTTTATTTATTTTAATGTTTGCAGTGTCTGGCATAGCACAAACCACATAGGTTGAAGTGACAGTAAATCCAGGTGTTTGATTTTTTTGTTCAAAGTTGAAGACAGGATGTAAATAATATCCACTTGTCCATTCATTGTCTTTTTTTCCTTACCAAACTATTGACAAATAGCTATTATTCATTTATCATCTCTTTCCTCTTAATATAGACTAATATTAATATAAATAATCATTATCATCTCCCATAATTGAGTGCTTACTATGTTCCAGGCACTATAAAAATCCTTTTATGTACATAGTATTTATTTAATCATTTCTGTAATGATCTCAAACAACTCTATGAGATAGGTATTATTATCTCTGGGCTACAGAAGAACAACACTAAAGCTTTACAAAGCTAAGCAACTTTCCCTAATCACACAGCTAATAGGTGGAAGAATGAGAATACAAACAAAGGTCTTTCTAATTGCAAAGCCCCCCATCACTAATCATTAAGTACAACAATGGCTTTTAAAAATAAAACAATATTAGAGCCAGATTTTACATTTCACTGAGTGTAAAAATAAAAAGCCATAACACTCTCTTTTTGTAAAGCCAAAAGGCATGCCTGTTTTAGTAAAGGCATGTAATGTAATTATACATTTGCAACTCTCTGTCTGAATAAGTCAGAGAGGACTGTTGAGGGCAGAAGAATAAAGACTGAGTAGACTGTGAAGCAAGTCTTAGAAAAGAGCAAATACATCCTACATAGGACATTATAAAATGTATAAGCAACTAAAAAACAAATCAAATCCTTTGTAGGAAAACCTAATGAAACGATTCATGTTAAAGAACAAAATCAGGCCAGGCGTGGTGGCTCATGCCTGTAATCCTAGCGCTCTGGGAGGCCGAGGCGGGAGGATCGTTTTAGCTCAGGAGTTCAAGACCAGCCTGAGCAAGAGTGAGACCCCGTCTCTACCAAAAAAAATAGAAAGAAATTAGCTGGACAACTAAAAATATATACATACAAAAAAATTAGCCGGGCATGGTGGAGCATGCCTGTAGTCCCAGCTACTTGGGAGGCTGAGGCAGGAGGATCGCCTGAGCCCAGGAGTTTGAGGTTGCTGTGAGCTAGGCTGATGCCACAGCACTCTAGCATGGGCAACAGAGTCAGACTCTGTCTCAAAAAAAAAAAATTTAAAAATTAAAAAAAAAAGAA
>CAUYRT010004920.1:0-21577 GCA_963574885.1 Lepilemur ruficaudatus | reverse complement strand
AGTTTGGATGTGTTTCTCCCTAAAATTAACCTGGTCCCAATTCTTTCTCCTAGAATTTCCTGACTGTGCTAGAATTCTGTGGGGACAAAAGCAAACGAATTCAAGGTCAAAAGGTCATGACCTCCCAATACCCTTTTTTCATCCTTAAAGAGAAGAGACACCAATCAGATACACTGGAGGTTTCAGAGCCTTTATCCCTCTATAAACAGTTTGTTGAATGAAGAGAGACAGATTACTCTGCACATTCTCAAAAGAGAAATAATTTTTACATTTTTCTCATGCCTGGGGTTCTCTCTTAGCCATTCTCTCCTCCTAATGGCTCTCTCCTAGACACATATGTATCCATTATCCTAATGTTCTTGTCTTTATTCTTCCTTTTTCAATCTTATCTGTTTTCAATGGAGAAAAAAACTTAAGATCATTTAAAATGATTTTTTTTCAAATACTGAACTAAAAAAAAAAAAAAGTATCTAAACCCCTTTCTTTTAATTGAGAAACTAGAGGCCAATTGAAACCATAAAGTCAGTCAGCCAGTACACAGCATATAAAAATCTTTCTGCAAACTATAATAAACTAGAACTGCACATTTGTTATATATTAGCTATCCCTTAGGCAGAGGGAGAGGCAAACATGTCATCTAGTTTGCATTTAAATGGAGCATTATTAATGAGTCACTGCTGGTTAAAGGTGGTGGAAATAGTCCATTGTCCCACTATTAGAATTCCCTTAAATCACTTAGTCTTTCCAAAAGGCTTTGGTTCATGTAGAGCTCTGCCCCTGGAGTTCTGAAATAAGGTCTGCCAATGAGGGGTTCTCACACACACCTGGGCTACCCATTGTTAGGAAGGCAGGATGAAGGCTGTATGGTTGGCAGGCAATTAAAAAGATCATCTGTATTTTGATGGATCAAAACTTTAATTTTTAGGATTTGTCTTTTCAGCAGATTGAAGGTTTTGAGTAGACAACCTGGGCTTTTCACTAGTTTTAGAGTTGTAGAGGAGCCACAAACGTAAAATAATATTATATACTTAGTTTATGCTCGTACTTGTTAAATTATAATAAAAATAAGTAGTAAAAAATAAATAATTTAAACCAATCCTAGAAGTTCCCAAGATTTTTCCCTTACAAAGTCATCTGAACATGACCCAAATCTGAGAAAAACAAATTGCCATGGAAAATGCCTCACTAAGATTATAGGTGGAGTGCATACAGTGTTCCTAGTTCATCTTCAGATCCCTGAGGCTATGATCAACACAAAATAGAAAGAATAATTAATCTATATCTATGGGGTGAGTTCCAACCTGTCCCATGGAGAGAGCAACTCTACTTTATCTGCTTTACACTTTGGCATTTTCCGTAAGATTTTACTTCAACTTAAAAAATTATTTTTTTTAACCAGTGCAATACACCACATTTCATTGTTACTTCTAGAAAATCTTGGTCTCTCTGGGTTAGAACAAGTGAAAGAAAATAGAGCAATAATTATATGGATTAACTTCAAAAAGAGAAGCTCCTGGGTAGAATCATCCCCAAGCTCTGGATAATTTTATAGAAGACCTAATCTAAACAAGATGCCTTTTCGTCCTGTGATATACTGCTGTTTAAAGAGGGCATTTAGGATTTGCTTTGCTAAATGAGATCAGAATAGTGTCTTTTAAACTAAGGTAAAATCTTTTGTTTTAATCTAATTTACTTACAATAAACCAGGGAATTAAATTTCTTAGATTCTCCACTAATTTGGTTTTACGGGCTCTTTCCCTATGTATGTTCAACATAACAAATGCCATTGTAACTTTTAGAATTTACAGATTACCTTCAGTATCTAGTTATGGAATTCTTTCCTCTTACACTTCCCCTAGCAGCTAACATTTTATGCATTTATCTCTTTTGCATTTGAGAATGACCAGATTTGAAAACTGACAAATGGAAGTGCTTTGCTATTCAAAGAGGAGGAGCCCTTTGGAATTTCTAAGCAATAAGAAAATCTTCTCCAAATGGGATGCCTTGAGCTGACTGTATGACAAGAACACAAAAGTTACATAGACAAATTGTTCATTCTTGCATTCACATATTTAATCTTATGCCACTTGAGCACCAACTGGCTATGAAGCATTTTGCTAGGCTCTGAGGATGAAAAGGTGACTTGGCAGCTGCTCTCACAGAGTTTATAGTTTAAGTGGAAAGAGAAACATTGCATAAGTAATTATAAAACTAAATATATATTTACAAAGTAGGATAAATATTACAAAGCAAAAGCATAGGGTACAATGAGAATGTATCACAATTAACTTACCCTAATTTGTGGGAATCACAGAGTAGTATTTATGGTAGTACCATTCACTGAGACATTGAACTATGAAAGATGATCACGCTTGAGCAGAAACATCACAGTTCCATTTTGGGCAATCTAGGTCTGGGACAAGCAAAGAGAGAAGCTTAATAAACGCTTGGATATATGGAGAATTATGGATTGAAGACATAAATGTAAGAATCCATGGCCATTAGATGATAAGCTATAAGTGAAAATGAACTTAGAGATACAGTTAGAAAGGAAAGAAGGTCCTAACTGAGTCTTGAGGAATTCCAGCATCAGGAGATAAGTTGGCAAGGAAGATAGAGGGGTGGCCTGATAACAAGAGGTGAGGCAGATCTACTTGGAAACTACTGTACTTTGATATTTTGGGTACTTCTCTTACCTGAGAAGAGCTCTAACAGTATATTTCCATGATTATAAATTTTTAAAAATTTTCAAAATAAAGATATTTTTGTTTTTCTTTTTTTAAAGCAGATCCCCAAACTGCATAAGCTTCAGGGCCCACATATCTGCCCTTGACTAAGAGGAAGTAGCAAAACCAAGAGTGCCATTGCATGGAATTAGACAGGGGGGTGGGGTAGGGAGGACTCCAAGAAGAGAGGGTTCAACAGCTGTGACTGCATCTGAGAGGCCAAGGAATATGAGAAAGGTATCCACTGGATTTAGGCCATCCCTAGCAAGAGCCCTGTCGGAGCAGTGATAGGGCACAAATCAGTATCTCCTTGGTTGGTAAGTTTAAAAAATTTAACTGTGAAGGGAAGGGGAAAAGGGTGGTAATTGGAGAAAGATAAGCTGTGGAGGAAGTTTGGTTTTTTTCCTCCTTTCTTCCTTCCTCTCTGCTTCCCTCCCTCCCTTCTTTCCTAGATGGGGAGACTTGAGAGTGCCTATGGAAAGATTACACAAGACAGAGATATGGTGAAGACATATGGGAAAAGATAAGATGGGATGAGTTCTCCCCCAATCCTAAATTTGCTTTCATTTTTGAAGGACTCACAGTTGATGGATATCCATACTCTGAAGAAACCACATCAGTGTTTGTATTTCTCTGGTGGCTTGGGCTGATGGCACTCACTCCACCCAGGGCACTGAGCTCACGTTCACTCCTGTTAGCAGGTAAATTATCCACTTTGCAGCTTTCTGAAAATATCCACTAAAAGGCTCAAATCAGTTTCCTTTTGAAACGTTGTATATTTGATAAACTATCTTTCTCCTTAAATATCTGGCGACTTTTGGAGAAATGCAAATTGATATTTTTTAAGTGAACAAAACAAACAAAACCCCCACAAGCCTGACAAAGAAAAATAGTATTTTCATTCAGAATATTTAAAAAATTATTTTAATTTGGACTTCTGAGTATCTTTCTAGCTTATGCTCTAACATTAGACATAGGTATTGAAAAAAGGATCAATTTTCTTCCACAGAAAAAACTTGTGGGACCTCCAAATTGAGGCTGTCAGAAAGACAATCTTAAATGGCACGAAACAGAAACGAGTACCTGTTGTCCCTGGCACTATGCAACTCTATACACTCTTCCACGCTTACTGCTTTTGTTTTTTAATTGGATCATCAAACTAAGAATGTATTTAAAATACATCGATGTGCTAAAAGTTACGGAGAAAGTGAGATTACTTCCCCTTCCCTTTTCATTAAGGGACTTCTCATCAGCATTCCACACCACTTAACAAGCTACCCATGAAGGAGGGATCCACAGGGCAGCACACCTAATAAACATTTGAAAAACTGGACCTGGAGAGAGAGGCTACCAGTTCCCGCTGGTTGCCAGATTCAGCAGATAGAAATACAGGCTTCTCAGTTAAATCTGAATTTCAGATAAACAACGAAGAATTTTTTAGTTTAAGTATATCCCAAATATCGTAGGGGATCTACTTGCACTAAAAATATTCCTTTTTAAATTTGAAATTCACATGTACCAGGGCGCCCGGTATTTGCTCTGACGACCTCCAGGACAGTCCCTTGCCCACAGCCGAGGCCAACGGCCGAGCCGAGCGGCCAGTTTAAAACCCGGGACCTGCAGGCTGGGCCGCGCCCCCTGATTGGCCGAGGCCCCGCCGGTCGCCGGCGTCACGGCAGCCCCGGCAGCCCCGGCCCCGCCGCCGCCTCCGCCGCAGCCCCCGCTCGGCGCAAGTGCGGCGCGCTGGGGGAGGGGGCGCGGCGGCGCGAGAGGCTGGCGTCGGGCGCCGCGGCCGGGCCGGGTTAAGTTTCTCGGTCACGCGTGTCTGTGCGCGTTTATCCCGGGGCCCCTCGCCAGGCGGTTCCTTCAGAAGAGAAGAGAGCGAGCGTGGGCGAGGCGAGGCATCCTGCAGCCCCGGCGCCCCAGCCCTCCGCCCCTCTCACGTGCCCGCCCGGGGCGGCCGCCGCGAGTCGGGTAAGCGCCGCCGGGGCCCGGAGGCCGGAGCGCGCCCCCGCGCAACGCGCGCGCCCCGGCCGCGAAGGTACCCGGGCGCCCGGGGCTCGGCGCGCGGGGCTGGCGGCGGGTCGGGTGCGCTCGTCCCGACCGGCTCTGCCCGGCGCCGCGGGGAAGCCGCTGCTGCTTCTCTTTCTTCTTAAGAGGATGGGGTCTGGAAGTTTCCTTTGCTACTTGCAAGTCCTCCCTCACCCTCCCCTGCCTGGATCCATAGTTCTAGTCCTTTCGGCCATTCCCCTTTTGCTCTCGCTTACTCTGAATGGTTTAAAAGTTTTTTCTTTTCCTTGGCCTGGAGGGGCATAGTAACGGTGCCAAGAAGGGGGAGCCTCGGGGCCTGGAGCGCAGGCCGGGCCCTCCGGGGGCGCCAGAGCCTGTTGCTCTCCGCTGCGGTGGCCGCGCCCGGGCCGGACGCCCCTCCACCGTTGCGCCGCGCCGGGCTGCGCAGGGTGGGGACAGGGGGTGGGGAGAAATGCTAGCTGTCCTGCGTCTCTCCCTGGGCGGCGGGGAACCCCGAGGCGAGCCGCTAATTGGTACCCGGCCCTATCCGCCGCGGGTGGCGGTGGTGGGAGCATTTTGCTCTCTTCTCGCCTTTAATCCTTGCCCCCCGCCCCCCCCCATTTCCCGCCGATGGGCACCTTTGTCTGCGATTTCGCAGCCCCGGGATGCCGGATGTTTCCAGGGAAGCGATGTTTGGGAGACGCTTTGTGTCTTGTGGAGATGTGCGTGTGTCTGGGGTGGTGATGGTGTACATTTTTGCTTGCATTCTTTGCAGAGGCACAAAGGCCAGGCTATTCTTCCCTGCGATCACATGGAAATTCAAGTTGAGACTGGGGGGGAGGAGAAGAGGAGGGGCGAGGGCTGGAGGTGGCGGCCGGAGCGCAGTGACAGGGGCGCGAGTGGAGGCAGTGGGACTTGTCTGTCCCTCCCCGCCGGTGGGGCTGCTGAGGTCGCTCTGCCTGGGAAGACTGGGCAATGGGCGTTGCGTGCCTTTGTGCGGGGGGTGGGGTGGATGCGAGTGGAGACTAGTGTTTCCTTGGTATCAGATAAGAGGACAATGAGTTCGCCGGCCTAAAAGCAAAACCTCTCCATGTTCTTTTGATGTCAAGAGGGGAAGAATCTAGGTGACCAGATCCTTGTCTCATCCTGCGTTGGTGGACATCTGTGGTGTAAACATCCCCTTTGTGTTTCCGTAGAAATTCCTCATTTAGGTTACCTTTTATAGAATAAATAACACCTAATCTCAAAGCCAACCAGGAGATCACTGTTTGGGGTTTGGGAGTTCCTGTATGTCAAATTTGGTTATAGTTGGTTACAGTGAACTTTTTTCTTGTAAGGCTGGGATCATCTAAAATTTTTAAATGTATGCTTTAGCACCTCATAGAATGTTGGTTAACAATTGTGTTTAAATACTTAACAAAACTTGAAGTTACTTGGCTTGAACTTCTAATACAATACAAAGCTCTGAATGGATGGACCTTGTGTGTCACTTAGGCAAAGCTAATCTTGGGTGCCCCTTGACTCATCTCCACTCCTCTTTCCTACGTCATTTGCTAAAACAGATTAAAAAAAAAAACTCAAAAAACTGCTGTAGGTTATTCTCAACAGATTGCTAGTAGAGCATGCATGTACTGTATTTCTTACGTATGTTCCTTTTCTTTCCTTGGATCCTTTCTAGCTTTCTTCTTTATATTTCCCTTCTCTTGTTTCTGGTTTTCTTTTCTCCTTTACTACTCTCCTCCTTTTTACTGCCTAAGCCTGATGGTTGTGGCTTGGGACGGGAGGGATGTTCAGTTTTTAGTATGCTCTAATTTACCACCTAGACACTGCTCTGCTTGGCCCTTAAAGATGTCTTTTCCTTTCAGATGGTTTTTAAATGTACCTAACCATGAGGGAATAGAGCCTGCCCTCAGAGTTTACTGTATCTCTTGGCGATAGTAAAGTTGGAGTTGTTCAGAGAGATTCTTGTAAATCCTCGAAATTTAATTTCACATCTATTCAGGCCCTGTTGGGCACTTTGAGTTTTAACTGTTGGGGTGGAGAGACTGCTTAACAAATGAGGAAGAAGTGGACCCATTGTCTAGAATTAAGAGTAAGGGATTTAGAAGCCGGAAGGGAGCAATCAATTGCCTGGAAGATAACTGTCCTGCCTTAGAGGCAGATTATTTTCTCCAGATTACATCCTGAGTCTGACAATGTAGATTTGTCTCTCTCAGGTTGAGTTGCAGGTTGGCTTCATTTTGTATACTTATACACAAAGTACTCTGAATTTCATAAAATATTTTGAGGCAAATTTGATGTATTGGATTGGAAATGCCACCAATATGCTAAAGCAAATAACACATCTGCCAGAGGAAGATCCTACATTTCAAAGTAAGGAAGCAGATGATTTACTTCCTAGTGAATTCAGGACTGCTTGATGGTGCATGTGAGTGATGATATAGTTCCCAAATAGTTACATGTGCTCTTACAAATAGACATTTGGCCTAAAGTAGGATTTCATTTGATATTGTTAGACACATTATCAACCCCATTTTTATAACAAGAAAGGTTTTATTTTCTCATAAATTAGTGTCATGCATAGGAGAGAATTCATATAAATACAGTTAGGAAATGATGTTTAGTATGGTTAAAATTGATAGATTGTGATTGAATAATTTTAGTGGGGTTCCATGTGGGGGAACAGACTAAGGAGGTAAAGAAACTGCATTTAGATAAAGGAAACCAATGTTAAGGAATCTGTTGCTTTCCTGTGAAATATTTCCAAGAGAAGATCTGAGGTAGTTATTCATTTAGTAGATAGTAATAGATGGATTAGGAGGATGTCATATTGGGTTAGGCACTGGGGAGAGCACAAAATAAATATAAGGCACTGCTCCAGAGGCTTACTGTCTTAGCTGGAAAAACACACACACGACAGAAAGAAAGATTTTACACATAGTAAAAGTTGCAGGATTCTAAAATAGTAAATCAGTGTAGCATTGCTTGCTGGCCTCATTGAGGTTAATAAACAAATGGGAGGGGCTTTTGTCTTTAGATAAGAGGAAAGGAATGAAGGATTTTTTGGTATGAAGTATAGCTTAAGTAGGGGGTTTGCCCTGAAAATGGGCATGGTGTAGGGAAGAGGCTGGGATGTGGTGTGTGGAGAGAACTGGAGTAGATACTCAATTTATATCTTTCTAAAGTAGAATAGTTAGAGGGTTTGCACGCAGGGGAAAATTTGGATGGGGAGGGGCAAGTGATGGAGGTGTAAGCTGAGTTTTGGGTTTTATTCTCTTGACGTTTCCACTTTCCAGTAACATGTTTCTCATTTCCATCTGAAACCTCACCCAGAACCTTTAATGTTTGTATTTCTACCAGCAGCAGTCTCTTTAAGGCAATGTAGGCTTTTTCTAATATGCACCCCTAAAGTCTTCTAGCCTCTAGCCATTACCCAGTTCCAAAGCCACTTCTACATTTTTAGGTATTTGTTACAGCAGCACTTCATTTCCAAAATATGTATTAGTTTGCTAGGGCCGCCCTAACAAAATACCACTAAATGAGTGGCTGAAACAGTACTTCTGGAGGCTGGAAGTCTAAAATGAAGATGTCGGTGGGATTGGTTTCTACTGAGGCCACTCTCATCTGCTTGTAGATAGCTGAATTCTCCCTATTTCTTCACATCTTCCCTCTGTGTATGTCTGTGGCCTAATCTCTTCTTATGAGGACACCAGTCATACTGAATTAGGACCTGCCCCAGTGACCTCATTTAACTGTAATCGCCAAGTACAGTTATATTGTGAGGTGTGGGGAATTAGGACTTCATATGAATTTTAGGGGGACACAATTCAGTCAGCCAGTTCTTAAAGAAACCTGGGCTATAAACTGCTGAGACCCTGAGGAATGGGCTTGTTCAAGGTAAGGGAGGGAAGTCATGTAGGAGGCTACTGTGGTAGTGTAAGCATTATTGTGGTAATTTGATGTTTGAGAAAAAAGACAAACTGCTATTTGAGGAAAAAGGTATTTTATCTTTGGCCTGAGGCCAGTTGTTTTCTTTCTCTGAGTGTTCACTGAGAAATTGCACCTCTCATGGCCCGCCCTTTTTGTGGACAGAGTTTTCTTTTTAAGTGTTTCATAAGAGCATTCACTTTTGTAAAATATTTCTTCTAATATCTCTTAAAAAATAGTAAAGGGTTAAATTCAGCAAAGATGGAACATTAGTGTTGTAAATATCTTATGATGGTTTTTGAATCTGATTAAAATAAAATTTATTCTAAAGTTACATTGATCTAAAAACTATATGTCCTATGTATGTTTTTGTAGGCTGTTTGGCATAATCTTTTTTCCAGAAATTTCTTCTCTTTTTGGAAAAATATATGTTGATAAGGGAATTTATATCATATATGATAAATAACAAAAACTTTTTCTTGGGTGTTGCAATTTTATTTGTTAAGTTAGAGAAATGTTAAGGTCATTTTTCTGAATCTGGCCAGCTGAGTTTAAAAAAAAAAGGTAAAATGAGACAGATTCTTGCTTTTTTTCTTCCTGCCTGCCTGCCTGTGGTGGTTAAATTTGTTTGATTTAGGAAATTCTTATCTTTATCCTCCTTTTAGTTTTATCTAGATCTGTGAATGCAGCATTCATTGTTATTTGCTTGTAAACCACTCTACCTCCTTACCTAAGGTGCTATAAATAAATGCATGAGGTAAAAGTGAAAAAGGAAGCTCTTGTAAAAAAGAAAAGAAAAGAAAAAAGAACCCCTAAAACCCAAACAGTAACATCAGCTACCAAAAAAAAAAAAAAAAAACAAACTTAAGGAAAAACCTATTTAGGTTGGATTAACACTTTGAAGTTGGTAGTTTGAGTAAGTTATGGGATACTTTACCATACTAAATGTAGCATACCATTGCTTACATTTTAAAAATATATTGATAGTAAAATAAATAAGGTAATTATTTATTCTTATAGCTTTTTTGATGATAAAGCACATTTTTAAAAATATGGAAGGTACAGACAAGTGCAAAGAAAACAAAAAACTTGCCTGCAGTTCTGTTACCTAGATATTACCCCCACCACACACAAAAACCTACATATTTAGGAAATGAGGATACTTAAATTATTTTGATATTAACAGATGGTCAAGTAGAGCTGTTGATCAATTGATTTCACCAATTGCTCTCTTTCTCAGTGACAATAATCTGACCTGAAATTACTAAACATTCTTATCTTTTGAATTGACACTAATAACATTTATTTGAACCAATGTCTCTAGTCTTTTGAGGAGGTATAATACAGTTAACCATCACATGGCACACAGGACACTAGTGGAGAATGCATTTTTAAAAATCTGGATCTTTATTTAAATTTAAATGTTAAACAGTTGTATTGTTACTTTCAGAGTAAGTTTATATTATGTAATCAGGTGGACCCTAGGATGCCTTGTTTCAGGGAATTGGCCATAGAAAATGGTCACGGAAATCCATCATTCTGTGTTCATAAGACATCACTAACCTAACAAAACCATGATGATAGAATCATGAAGATCATTCTACAATTTAAAGTATCCTCTATGATATGTATAAGATATGCCCAGCTTCTCTTATCCCTTGCTAGGTCTGTTTTAGTCCATTTGGGCTATTATAACAAAATACTATAGACAGGGTGGCTTATAAACAGAAATTTATTTCTCACAGTTCTGGAAGCTGTGAAGTCCAAGTTAAGATGCTAGCAGATTCCATGTCTGGTGAGGGCCTACTTTCTCATAGATGACACCTTCTTGTTTTATCTTCACACAGTAGAAAGGGCAAGGCTGCTCCCTGGGACCTGTTTCATGAGGGCACTAATTCCATTCATGAGGACAGAGCTTCCTAATACCATAACATTGAACATTAGGATTTCGACATATGGGTTTTGGGGGGACACAAACATTTAGACCATAGTAATCCCCTTAATAGGTCCTGCTTTGTCTCAGGCATTACTAGATAAAATTCATAAAGCTTAGGTATTTTCCCACCCTGCCTGTCGTTCCTGCCTAAAATGTCCCAAGGGTATTTCATTTCAGTAAGTCGGGTGTGAAGTCCACCTCTGGGCAACATTCATGTCCTACTTTAGGACTGTAGGGGCCTCAATTATAAGATTCAGTGGGGTGTTGCCTGACCACCTCCAACTCCCACCACATTCACAGTTTTTCTGGGAGTAGTAAATGCATTTATCCTATTCTATTTTAGGAAAGTGTAGCATTGGAATGCCTCTTTATTCTGTTATAATCTAATGTATATATTGGATCAGGCTAAGTCAAAAAGTATTTTTAGACCTGTTTTGTGGCTGAAGTAGGAAAACAGAAGAAGAAACAGCTCCTGGGCCTGGAGTATTATGCTCTAGCCAGCTCCATTAAAATGTTTAGTGAACATCTGGCAGATGCTAAACTCAGGACATTCAGCCTCCACCTTTTTCTCAAGGAGGAGAGACTGCTTAACTATTGTATTGTGGTATAATTTATAATTGACAGACAATAAACTGCACATATTGAAAATGTACAAATTGTTAAATTTTGGCCCATGTGAAGCTATCCCTGCAGTCAGGATGGTGGATGTCATTATCCCCAAACTTTTCCTCCTGTCCCTTTGTAATCCTTTCCTGCTTCCCCTGCCTCCACTCTCCCATCTTCAAGTAACCACTGATCTGCTTTCTGTCACTATAGATTAGTTTGCACTCTCTAGAGCTTTAAATAAATGGAATCATACAGTATGTTATCTTTTTGTCTGACTTCTTTTACTATGCAATTATTTTGGGCTTCATCCATGTTTCCCATATTCACAGTTTAGTACTATTTGTTGTCGAGTACTAGTCATTGTGTAGTTGTACCTTTAAGGAATCTTAAAATAGTTTAGAACTCTCTTGCTCATTGTCCATTGTCTTATAGTGTATTCATTCTTCGTTTTGTGGGGGAGGAAAAACTTTACTCTCTTAGGTTCTATAGTTGAGCCTGTGAATTAAACTGATGAAAGATTAACAGGAGAAAAAGGCATACAGATTTAATTGATGTTTTTAATTTCATTTGCATGAGAGCTACAAAGAAAGAAGTGAAAACCCAAAGAAGTGGTTAGACCTGGAGGGCTTATATGCCATTTTCACAGTAAGAGTTGTTCTCTTACTGGTAAGGGGAACATCTTATTGGAGAGGGGAACATCTTTATGAATGGAAATTTATGTCACATTTACAAAGAAATTTATGCCCTGCTTGTAGGCAGAAAAGAGAAGGGCAGAAATTGCTTCGGTCTTCTGCTTCTCCTTTGCCTTCAGCTCAAAATAATCCTTATGCCAAAGTGGCATATTTTGGAGTGGCATGTTCTGATCCCCTTAAGATTGAATTGTGTATGTCAGATTTTTGTATTGGACAGTGTTTCTCAGTCTTCTTAAATTCCTGCCCCTTTTGGATAAACACAGAATTTAAATGCCCTTATTTAGATGTTATATGAAGTTTTAAAATATGTAAATCGATAGTTTAAAAAATACTACTAGTAATTGTAAAATAAAGAAATTTAAAAATATTGTATCTTTAAAGATATCAGGTGATTAAATAAAAAAATAAATAAAGTAACTATTAAAAGCTTTCCATAAACTTTTGTATCCAATCTTACTAAAAGTCTAAGCACAGCAGAGTCAATTTCAGTATTGAACTCTCAATGCTTTAGTTTCAGACACTGCTTTCCAAACACTCCTTACACACTTGCATATTTTTAGTAGTACTTATTTTTGATAGATTTATCTGTCACTCCTTATGACAAATTTATATGATAATCATATAGTGAATTAGATAACAAAGGAATAATTTGGTGCCTGAATTATTCAGGTGATTGCCATTCTGTATGTTACAACTGAGATCATCAAACATATGTTGTAGATCAGCCATGTCCAATAGAAATATAATATGAGCCACATATGTAATTTTAAATTGTCTAGTAGCCATAGTAAAGGAAAAAGCAGGAGTAGTTGAAATTAATTTTAATATATTTAATTTAACCCAATTTCTTCAGAATATTTCAACATGTAATCAGTATAAAAACTTGAGATATTTTGCTTTCTTACAACAGAAGTCTTTGAAATATGCTTTGTCTTTTGCACTTAGAGCATATCGCATTTAAAACTAGCCACATTTCAAGTGCTCAGTAGTTATGTGTGGCTCGTGGCTACCATATTGGTCGACAAAGCTCTGTCTCATGCAGCTAATCTGTAAGGTCAGATAAAATCAAGAAAAGAGATGTCTTCATTATATTGTGAAAACATATTATGCTGGTTAGATCCATTCAGCTTTTTTTGGGTAATTTGTAATGTTTATATGTTTGTCTCTACTTTTTGATCACTTAAATGAAATTAAGTGGCAAACAAACAAAAAATAAAACAACACTATTTGAAACAGATAGGCTCTCTGGATTATTACAAAAGTAAAAATTGGTTTATGATTTTCATATTAACATTTAGTCCTTGGGGTACCATTGAAAAATACAGTTAATGAATGTAGCTAAATAGTAGATGAGTTAATTAAGAAGCAAATAGTCATGTTTATTGAGAAAATAAGACCCTTTAAAATGTTTTCAGAGACAAAATACCAGTTATCAAGATGGCTCTAATGAATCTCACAGAATTACGTATGGTAACTAAATAGTGTAGCTTGTTACATTATCTGTGAATTACTATTAATCATTAGGGGATTGAATTGGTCCATGCTTATTTATCTTATATGGGTAAGGTTCATGTTTGGATAGGTTCATAATAATTTGGATTTCTTTATGTAGTTTTTCCTTATCTGAACTACTTGGAATTTTGCCAGCAAGATGTAAATTGTCTCTCTGGCTAACTCCCCTTAGTGTATTCTCAGCAATGTAGGCTACCAGTGACTGACAGGCTTATCAGCGGATTTTGACAGTGACATCTCTTTGCTGTCAGAGGAATACAGGTTTTCTCTAGCAATTCTTTAGTATGTATTATGAAAAATACTGCTTTTATTATTGTGGAGAAATTTTATTTTATTCTTGGGTGCATGTTCAATTAACAGAAGATCCAAAGGTAAATTTGTTTTGGTTTAGAATGGAGGTAAATAAGAGGATCATATCAGACTTTATATTTTTTAGACATATTCCCTTCCATACATGTAGACTTTATTTCATTTTGGAGCTTGCAGGAACATTATTGATTCTACTAGGATTTTTAATTTATCTCACAGATGATTAGTTGATATTTATTTAAAGTATTTTTGATCTTCCCCTGTATTTAATTTGACCTTATTAAGATTATCTTCCATAAGTAATTTTTTCACATTGGTATAGGAATCAAAATCTTATTTAGTATTAGCTAAATAAATAGTAACACTATATCTTGCCTCATGTATTGGCCCATAGTGGATGCTTTATGAATATGGCACTTGTTTAGAGTGATCAGGCATGAGGGGTCTTTAGTTCTAAAAGATTTTTACCACTAAAATAATTCTTGTTTTCAAATGTTTATGTTCCCTGGGATTCCAACCTCAGTTCTGTTATTAATCTGTACTTTCTTCCTGACAGACCTCCTTTATCTTCAACAATTTGGAGATCAGTGATTCCCTGCTTTTATATCTTATATTTCCAGGTTCTTCTTAGATGGATATGTGTAATTGATTCATTCTTTCAGCAAATATTTATTGAGTGCCTACTCTGGGCCAGCTATTATTTTTGGTGCTGGGGCTATACCCTGAGAGAAAAAGGAAGCCACAACTGCAACAAAAACTCGTACCTTCATGGAATTAAAATTCTATTTCCTGTTTTCTAGAGGCATATCAAACTCACTGTGTCCAAAAGGAATACATTTCCACCCCTTCCTCTAAAAACTCATTATATTTCTTTTTCTACTATTCTTTCAGGAATGATGTTCTGACATTTCTGGTTTCCCAGATTAAAAACTTTGGGAGAGTTAGTCTGTATTGCTGTCATTCACTCATTCCTCCTTCCCCCAGCACTCATTTAGCGGTCATTGAGTGATTTTGATTCCTTCTAATGAATAAGTCTGTATCCCCTTTCTTTTTTTCTTGACATTGCCTTAATCTAGGCTCTCTAATCTAAGCCCAGGACCTGGTTGTACTATCATTAGTTTTTTTTTTTTTTTGAGACAGAGTCTCACTTTATTGCTTGGACTAGAGTGCCGTGACATCAGCCTGACTCAGCAACCTCAAACTCCTGGGCTAAGGCGATCCTTCTGCCTCAGCCTCCCGAGTAGCTGGGACTACAGGCATGCGCCACCATGCCCGGCTAATTTTTTCTGTATATTTTTAGTTGGCCAATTAATTTCTGTCTATTTTTAGTAGAGATAAGGCCTTGCTCAGGCTGGTTTCGAACTCCTGACCTTGAGCGATCCGCCCACCTCAGCTTCCCAGAGTGCTAGGATTACAGGCGTGAGCCACCACGCCCGGCCTATCATTAGTTCTTGTCTCTCTTTGCTGAGTTATTTACCCTATTGCCAGAATTATTTTTTCAGAAAATAAATTTTAGTGATTCCTACCCTACAATTTCCCTCCCCAGTGTCTCTACAGGCTCCCCCATGCCTCCAGGGCCAAGTTCCAGTGAGGCCGTGGAAACATTGCTTTCCTAGCTCCTGTTGTTCTAGAGCCAAATACTGCAGCCTCACTGCAATTATGTTCTCTGGGTTCATTATGGTTCTGTTGCCTTAGCAGATGTCCTTCCCTTCAGCAAGAAATGCCTTTCCCTTTCCTGCCTCTGCCCCATGCTCTTCTAATCTGCTCATCCTTCAAAACGATTGATACGTCACATCTCTTGCAAATTCTTCCTGACTCTTGCCAACAGTATTGGATTTCTCTGTACTAAGAACTTAGCCCCTCACATTGCAGTGTAATTATTAATACTTACTGTTTTTCACAAAATTGAGAGTACAGAGTGAGGTACTTGTCCTCCTCCTCCTTTGCTATTTGCTTCAGTTAAAAAGGCAGATAAAGACTTTTTGGGGGCTTGAAGTTTATAGAATTTGAGGTGGTCCTCTTAAATAAAAATAAGATTTACTAAAATTATGAATACAAAATTAGGTATGAAGATATTTATTTGAATGAAAATGGAAGGATTCTGTGCAATGTCTTCCTTTGCTTCATGCCTAGGAATATGTAAGTGCTCAGTTAATACTTGTTGAACAGTCACAGTGTTTTTTTGGGATGTGTTATACATATTATCTACATATGTGTGTTCTATGTATTGATATCTAGATCTATATAATTTTTTTTGCTATTGATTTTCTTAAAAGTAGGAAACAATATCAATTAGCCATTCTGATGCTAATATTGTTAATAATAATAATGTCTAATGCTTCCATACCACTTTCCATTTTCTGAGCACTTTTGCATGCTTTATCTTAACAGGATTCTGACAATTGGGTAACAAGGAAAGTGACTCAGACTTGCTATGTCTTACTGTATTCAGTTACTTGGTGAGTGAAAGAAAATAGAGTTGAAGTTCTTTCTTTGAGATCAGATTTCACTTTGGTGGGGAAAATGACTCAGTTCTTCCTGTGCATCTGTAACCTCCGTCAACACTATCCCGCTCTACCTCCTGTTAGCCTGGTGAATGCTAAGCAATTTTCTGGGAGTTTTCTGAATCATCTTGCTGCTACTCCATCTTTACATCTCTTCTCCCTTTTAGCTTCTTCACCTCATTATTTCTTCTTCCTTTCCTCCGCTATTTGTTTATTTGAGTCTTGCTGTACATCAAATCTATTCTTCTCCATCTCTCTTTTCTGGTAGATAACGTAATACTTTTAAATGTCAGTACTTTGAGCTGAATTTTGGCATTTATAATTCTCAGGTTCATTTTTGCTTCTTTGAAGTACTGTGAGGTGTAATTTTTGGGATCCTTAATAGTACAAATAGTTCATGTAATTTTCAGCAATGGAAAAGGAAATGTAAAGCTGTGTACTTTACTGCATAGGGGAGACATGGTGTAATTTGCAGCTCCCAACCCAGAAATGATCAGTTTTGATTTGTGTTAAGGAGTTACTGATTTAGTAAGCGTGCTTGATCTGATAGCAGTTGGAAACAGTAAAAATTGACATATTAGTGTATAGACATTAATAAAATAACAATATAAAAATAGCAATAGCTTTTGTATGCTTATTACTTTCAGGCATTTTGTATGTTATTGCTAATGTGTACTTTACAAAAAGGAAAGAGCAGTTCACAGAAGTTAAACAATTTACCCAGAATCTCACACCTTGTAAAATGATAGAATGCTTTTTAAAGTTGGGTGTGGTAACTCATGCCTGTAATCTCAACATTTTGGGAAGCTGAGGTGGGAGGATCTCTTGAGGCCAGGAGTTCAAGACCAACCTAAGCAACATACTGAGTCCCTGTCTCTACAAAAACAAACAAACAAACAAACAAACAAACAAAAACCAAAATTAGCTGGGTGTGGTAGCAGGAGCCTGTAGTCCTAGCCACTTGGGAAGCTGAGAACAGGAGTTAGAGGCTACAGTGTGGTATGATCCTGCCACGATACTCCAACCTGGGCAATAGAGCGAGACCCTGTCTCAAAAAAAAAAAAAAAAAGTTTCATGAATATAGGGGAAAAACTATCTTTTTGAGCCTCAATTTTATTATTTGAAAATGGGTGTATCTAATATGATCTAATATGAAGTTATTGGTAGGATTAAAGGAAATGCGTGTGTCCCAAGCATATATGCTTTAAGAAAACAGGGCTATATGAAAACTGTTTCATAAACAGTTCCATATCAAACAGTAAAACTGATACCAGTTTCATTGCCTAAAAAATTCGCTTATGGAGACTATTTTATTCTCTGAGAAAATCATTATTATAGTAGATGCAAGAGCAATCAATTCTTAAATTCTTAAGTGCAATTTTATTATTAGTTATTTAATAGCATTTTTTTAAAGCCTCAAATAACAGATTGTTGCTTTAATTTATGTATTGCAACAAAGCCTACATTTTAGACATTCCAATGATGAATATATATTTGGAAGTTTTGCCTCTTGAAGGAAGTATTTGGTGGTGGATTTGTGCTTGAGGAACAAGGTTGCTTTTTTGAATCAGCAAAATGGCAAAGTTTAAATGGTTTGTAACTTAGGGAATCTCGTCAGGGTGAACATCTAATCTGATTGAGTGAGCCTTTTAAACTTTCTTTATTCTTAATTCCTTCTTCCTTCTTCTCCCTTTCTGTCCCAAATCCTCTTGTAGCTGAATGAGATTACTTTTGGCTGAAACTGTTCATATAATTGTAGATGTTATTATGTAGACATTTCAATACCCCATGGCTATAGAAATCTGATTGCTTAATAAAAAGTCTGGGTTAGGTGACTTTGAGAAGGTTAGTAATCTCTTTGACCCTCTACTTCTACATTTATATAATAAAATGTAGTATTAACAAATTATGTGTTTGGAAATAATAAAAGCTCACAGAATTTTTTTACGTCTTTTAATAAAAATCAATAATTGAAAACAATGTTGATGTCTTCTGCCAGCTAAATGTAAGGATTCTGAATTGCTCCATGAAAAAGTATTGTAAAGAATGGGCTCAGAGCAAGAGTGTTTGCTCACAAGCCCTTCTCAGTACATGCGCAGTAATGGTAATTCTCTATGCAGAGTTTGAACTAAACCAACAGGGGGTGCAAACCACTAGTCACCACAGGCATAGTATAGGAAAGAAAAACTGCCACATTAAGTATTACTCCAATATTCTGTTTTCTTCCCAGAGGACTTCAGATCAGAAATTTGAGCCTTCCCTTTCTTGAGTAAAGTTTGTAAACTTTATTTTTTTCTTATCCAAATTTATCAAAGGGAAATTATAAAAGCCACAAACTGAATTTAGGAGGCACTGATTGATGGGGAAAGATAAAAATATCTAATTATGTGTAGTACTTATAGCTCAGTGATATCTATGTAGGCGATATGATAGACGACACTCTTCATAATTTTTGTAGAAAAGATTCCAGAACAGGAGAAGCAATTTGGAACAATAATAGGGCCAATGGTGGATGTAGAGTTATTTTAAGAGTTAGGGGGAAAACCCTAGAAAATGACCTTGAGAGAATAGTGTAAACTTGACTTTGGATGGGGAGAGAAGTTGAAGCAGAATGGTTGTAATATTCTGGTCCCCCTTCTACCTCCCATTTCCACACTTTTGTTTGTATTAGAAATATTGTCTCTATTCACTATCCTGTGTGCTTTACTCCCAGGAGTCACTCAGTCACAACTGGCAAGCCATGTATTATTTTGCTCCAGTAGCATCATTGGGATCTCACAAACTCAATGAAAATCCTGTCTGAGAAGGCAGCTGAGAAATGACAGTCATCTTCTGTACTGTCACCTCCTCCTGCAGTTGATAAGTCCTAGCAGAGACCAGCTGCCAGCTGTGTTTCTGGGTCTCATGGGTAAGTACCCATGTTTTTTATAAGCACCAAGGACACAGTTTACTTGGGCTCATTGGAGGATTGTCTCCTTCCAGGCAGGCAAAAGGGCAGGAGGTAGGAGCCTGAAGTAATTTCTCTGGAGAATTCATTGCCAGCGTAGGAATTGCACTGGAGAATTCTGTGGCATAAAGTTAATGCTTCTACATGTTTTAAGTTTCTCCAAGAAAATAACATGGGTGAAACAAGTGCTTTATGGGCAGCTAGCTTTCTCTGGAGTACAGCATTGACACATTGTCATTCACCTGGAAGGACAGCCCTTGAAGGAATGGCCCTTCCTGGTTCTGTCCAAGAAATATGCCTGGCATGTTGCATCTTGGCTCTTACCACTGAAAATATGGGCAGCGAACATAGGCAAACCGCCCAACAACCTGAATTCCTTGAGTTTAACTAGGGGATGAGAAACAGAAGAAGCTAAATCTTAATTCTCAGAGCACTTAAATCTTTTCCCTGAGTCACCATGTTTGGTGTTAGTTAATTTGGGGGAAAGGTCCCTGTTCTATAGGGATATGCTAAGAGAACATTAATGAAGGAAAGTATGTGAACATGGATGTCCAGAAAGTATTGGAATCCATAGTTCTCTAATGTGTATTTTGGACTTTTTTTTAAATTATGGATGAGGGTTGAGGGGGAAAGAAATAAATATTTATAATGCAATGGACTATAAACTGAATTGATTTGTCTAATATGGTTTTTAAGAAGGAAAGTTCAGCCTTTCAAATAGCTAAGTAATAGTGCTCTGAAGTTCTAATCTCAGACACACCACTGATTTATTATGTAATCAAACCTTAGTGAACTTCAGTTTGTCACCTACCTGGTTTTTGAGACTCCTTTCAACTCTAAAATTGAATTGACTTCATTGTTGAGTATAAGCAATAAATAAGGGTACTTGACTCAAGAACGTCACAAGATACTATTTAAATGTGTAATTCTGGAAGTGAGTTTGAATCTGGTAAAATGTCTTTATAAAACTAGTATCTGCATGGCTTAGAGAATCTGTAATTAAGGAAAGATGATACATACTTTTTGAAAGGACAAAGCATTTCCACCTCAGGCCAGCAACCTTAAAAATAAAAGTAACTTTCGAAACCAACATAAATTTAATGAACATATTTGTTAGTATAAATACATTTGTTGTATAAGCATACTTACAAGTAATAAGATATTATAATTTCTGTATTACATGTATTTTCATTTTCAGTAGAACCCTCCTGCCTCGCTTTAGGAAACTCCTAAGAAAAGGAATGATATGATACCAAAACTTCAGTATGTGGATTCTCGGTCAAAGTAATGATTTTCAATTATGTATATTTATATAATTGTGGATTAATATGCCACTTCTCCATATTTTAGTATTAGCTTATATATATTATGTGACTATTCATTATATTGAAATGTCAATTTGCATACTCATGAAAGATAAATAAATTTTCTTATAATTGAAGCAGATTTATATTTTTGTACTCTGTTAGGTTCATCCATCATCCCCAAACGTGGAGTTTTGGTTTGCACTGTATGTATGTTCAAAAGTAGAACAGCAAGAGTTGTTAATCACTTCCTGTCCTGCTGCTCTGTGATATAGAGTTGGCCAATCCAGGGCTGAAAGTGTTTGCTTCTAAGGCTCTTATATCAGACAACTTGCTGAAAATAGAAGCAGAGTAGCCATCAGAAAATGAGAATTTGTTTTTAATGGTAAAACTGAAAATGATTCCTTATGAGATATTAAATTTTGAGGAAATCTTTTCATAATATTTCCCTTAGTTTTGCTGGATTTAAGTAATCTAGCCTGAAGAAATTATTTTTCTGAGGACCTTTACCAATGGTAAAAAAACTTTTCCCAAGTAAATTAGTAATTTAAGGTGAATTTTTTTTTGCCAAGGAAGGATGGTAGGAAGATTTGAAAATACTGTGAATTATAAAGGATGGGTAAGGAGCCCAATCCTGATTCCCTTGGTTATAGTTGGAGGAGAGGAGTGAAGATAGTGCATGATAGTATATTCCTTGAAGAAGGAGTGCTATGGGAAGGTTGACATCTGTATTATCTTGGGCTGCCATAACACATTACTTAGACTTGGTGGCTAAAACAACAGAAATTTATTCTTTCACGGTTTTCGAGTTTGAGAAGTCTAAGATCAAGGTCTGACAGTGACAGGATTTGGCTTCTGGTGAGGGCTCTCTTCCTGGTTTACAAACAGCTACCTTCTCCCTGTGCCTTCACATGGCCTTTCTGCAGTGCTTGTTCTGTGTGTGTGTGTGTGTGTGTGTGTGTGTGTGTGTGTGTCTGTGTGTGTGTGTCTGTGTGTGTCTGTGTGTGTGTGTGTGAGAGAGCGAGAGACAGCGAGAGAGAGAGAGAGAGCGAGAGAGAGAGAGAGAGTGTTCTCTCTGTTAGTTTTCTATTACATTAATTCTGT
>CAUYRT010004919.1:0-62950 GCA_963574885.1 Lepilemur ruficaudatus | reverse complement strand
ACAGGCAGAGAGAGGAGGAAAGGTGCACACCCTCTCAGGGCACCAGCTGGCACTCTGCACAACCACTACCTGGCAGCTGACACCCAGCTACTCAGGAGGCTGAGGCAGGAGGATCGCTTGAGCCCAGGAGTTTGAGGTTTCTGTGAGCTAGGCTGATACCACTGCACTCCAGCCTGGGCAGCAGAGGGAGATTCTGAAAAAAAAAAAAAAATGCATTGTCACATTTTCCTCATGTGGCCCTAAGAGGACATTAGGGCAGGAATTATTATTTCCAATTTACAAACTACAAAGTTGAAACCAAAAGCCTCCTTAGATTCTGACCTCTAAAATTAGCTGTCTAAACATTCCCTTAAAGGACCAAGACTAAGCAATTTCAGCAAGAAAATGAATTTGCACACATACTGAGTTTGCAATTTCACTCTGTTATATATTCAGAATGGAAAAAGACATCTTGGAACAAATTAAAATACAGTCGGCCCTCTATATCCGCGGGCTTCACAATGCAGACTCAACATACCACAGATGGAAATCCACAGAGAGGGAGGGCTGACTGTACTATTTTCCATCCACATCCAATCAATCAAAGCTGCTGAACATTTGCCTCATGCGGACACTGGGAATTAGACCTCTTCCCATGTTGAAAGGAAATTATTCCATTTAAGGAGAAAATAGTATCTTTTAAAATAAATACAATAACTATTGAAAAATACAAGGTGTCATCATTACTAGTAATATCTTTTTATGAGATGAAATGTCTCAACAGGCTTCAAGAAATAATTCATTGCCCATTTCTCAGTGAGAGCAAACAATTAACATTTGGCAATAAGATTAAGTGAGGTAACCTAATCATTTATTTTATTAAAAATGCTGGCATCACAATCTGGATAATGTATTTTGAGATGAAGATAATGCACTTTTAATTTCCAAATTGATCTGTGCAAAGAACTGAGAGCCTCTGGTGGTGTGCAACTTGGATTTGTACAAATGATCTAAAGAACAACTGTCACCCAGCAAGGTGAGAACAGCCACTGGGAAGGAAAGGGTCTGAGACCATCAGTACGACACATCTACAGGGCACCAAAATTGATTAATTTTGCTGGAATTGAGGCAATCTGAATATACCAGCAGGATCCAAACCTGGTTTAAAATACAGTCTCACTGAAACAATCCAGTTTTGCCAGCAAGGTGTAAATTAATTCATCATTTGTGTTGTAGCGGCCACACAGTATGAAAACAGAGCCAGCACTTCCGTAGCTCAACATCATTTCATGGATTTAACTTTTGTGTTTTCAAGCCCAACTTCTATAGCCTGTATATAGGCATTTTACATTTTACTTGTCACTCTCTATTCTCTAGAAGAGGGGAAGCAGATTGCGAGTTGTAGTAAAATTATGAGAATGAACTGGAAGAAATGTTTTGGATAAAGAGCTGGTAACATTTAAAGCAAATTGCTGTGGTATAAATTCAGCCCTGTGCTAACACTGTCTCATAGATCACGGAGTAGATGGTCGGTGAAGTTGATGGGATATTGATTTCTGCAGGAAAATAAAAGACTATAAAACAAAAGATGATTAACATGAAATCGTTGAGTGAAGCAAAGTCTTAATGGACTGGGAGTTGTTAAATAAAAGAGAGTGGGTGAGAGCACAGAGCTCACAGATCCCTCACAGCAGAATCCTTTTCGTTATATATTAAAATTCTCCCGTGTGTTTCTACTTTCCTGTATGTTATCAATCCATATTCACTCAGTGAAAAACATCCGAAATTAACATGTGGGGAAAAGTAACCAAATCTGGGACACTTCATCAATCAGGGAGAAGGCACCTTAGAAAGCAATAGCAATCAGAGTCTTAAAACCCTATAAATACTGTCAGAAAATAAAGCTTTTCTTTTTTCTTCCATTTCACAAAGTACCACTGATGTTTCACTACTATACCGTGTGCACCTCTTTTTTTTTTTAATAAATGCTGCTGCAATGCAGCTTTGCAGGTTGATTCGTTGCTTAAAATACGCAGTACTCGACAAACAGTTATATTTCTAAGATATTCTTCAAGTAAGTTTCTAGGGCCAAGTAGTTTTTTTCTATCAAAATCACTCTACACAGAAAATACACTCCTCATTCCCTCGGCCCTACATATACACACACACATACTGCCACCACCAACACCAAGGCCGCCATCACTGCCACCATGATTCCTGCTAAATATTACCAAAGAAGCTCTTTTGCCCAGAAAATCAGGCATCCCTAAAACTTTAAATGGTTTCATTTCATTAAAAAAAAAAAAAAAGCAGCAGCTTTTGTAAATCAGAGTCGGAACTATTAGGGAAGTAACTATAGAACTCACTGTGTCCTATCAAGCTCTCAGATTCAGTGGATAAAGGGGCAACCTTAGCTCTCCCAGTGCCAACTTTCAAAAGCAGAAATGCTGATCTCAGTCAAGCAAGTTCATGCTCCTGCTGATGGAAAGACTTTTTTCCAGAAGACCTCAAAGGCCCTGCAGTACATTCAGATAAAAAGTAAAAACATGAAAATATTGAAACTAGGTTTTCATTGAGTATCTTACCTTGGGGAGAGCTTCAACTGAACTATTCGTAAAGACAAAACTATCTATGCTTCTAATCATCACCATACTACATAAAATATCAATGAATGAAAACACTGGTTGACATTAGAAAGATTGTTTGAAAAGACTATAATATTTACTGCAATTCTCCCCAAAATTTCTCCTTTACCCATCTCACATGAGTTTTCCCTTAACCTCTGTAGAAATGACGTAAAACAGCAAACTCAAGTTTCATTTTTGTACGTATACCTTTCTAATTTAATTTAGGGTTGCCAGATACAGCAAATAAAAATACAGGATACCTACTTAAATTTGAATTTCAAAACACAATGAATAATATTTTAGTATAAGTATGTCCCATAGCAATATTTAGTGCATGATTTTAAAATTTATTTTGAAAAATTTATTTGTCATGTATCTGCTAAATATTACCAAAGAAGAAACATTACCTGATTCAAATATAACTGGTACCCTGGATTTTACCTGGTATCCTTACTCTAATTATGCTCCCTGATGATGTATATTGTATTTTAGAACTTACTCCATCATTAAAGGCCAAAAAAAAAAAAAAAAGCTGTTATGTATAGAAAGGGAGAAAGGTCCCAATTTGTAAATGAGAAAATGTACATGAAAGCCCTTCCTAGCTTTTTAAGGGTAATACCAGTAATTTTCAATGGGTCGTGGTGGGGAAGAGGAAGGGAAGAATTAGAATCATTGAGAAATATTTTCCCTGGGATTGAAACCACTACCCTGTACCTGTATATAGTACTTCTCCACTTTTATTTTCCTCTTGGAAGGCAGTGGTTTTAAGTGCAAGCCCTGGAATGAGACTGACCTAAATTTGAACCATGGTACTGACACTCCCTTGCTGTTTGCTCCTGGACCAGGCAGTTATCCTCCCTCAGCCTCCACGTGTTCATATTTAAAATGAAAGCAACCATCCCTGCTCATATGATAAGGGGACACACTAATGGAGGTACGCCCCCTTTTTAAAGCACTAGGTCTTCATCGGGTGCAAGGTCAGCCCTTGCTAATTGAATGCTATTATTATCATATTGTGCAAATTGTTTTTGCCATGCTTGTTGACCAAAGATAAAGCTCCCTGGCAAGAATAGTCCCAAAGGACCTTCTGCCCTGGGTTATCTGTGAACCGAGGGGGAGGGGGTGCACAGGAGAAGAGGCAGCAGACACTTGCAATTTGCAGGATATCTGGCTCTCCATGAGCACTTATTCTGAAAAAAGGCAGGACTCCAAGGAAAGTCAAACTGCATTCAGAGCCATTTCTCTTTTCATCCTTCCTCATGCTGACTCTTTTTAGAATCTCTCTGTGTGGAATTCCTTCCCCACTCCAAGAAACAGAAGCAATGAGTCCATTCCATTCTAAGATTTGCTCTGTGTGGTCAGAAACAAGTATTTCAGTAAGTCATCCCTGCAAACTCTAAAATGGTTCCTAGCAGTTTGGTTCTGCTCTTGGAAGTCAACGTCCTGTACACCCAATCTACCTGTTTCTTTTCCTCCACATAAATAGAACAGGATTAGCCGAAGACCCCTCCCCACCAAGACGAAGGAGCTGCGTGATTGCAGGGAGGGGTCGCACGTGGCTCTGGGGCGTTCAGTCTGTGTGGGCGAACCTCTCCAATCAGATCCCCTGAAGGCCTAGGCTTATTACCTCATTAGAGGAAATAGGACAGCTGCTTCTCTGAAAGAAATGCTAGGCAAGTCCAATTTGTGAAATGTGTTTCATTTCAAAGCTGTGGCTTACAGGCAACATGGATTTAGCAGGACCAGCTTATAATGCAATTTCAAACCCACCTGAAATCTGGAGTTTCTCTTAAGGATTTCTACTTCTCTAGCATGCTTGCGGAAGTGAAGGATTACTTGTAACATTCTTTGCTACCTACAGAGACAGCAGATGCCAGCACTGTCAGAATTGTACAGACTGCTGGTGCTTTGTCCCCTTCTGCCCTGACACCACATGAATATTTTGTAACTGATCACTTTTAAACTTATAACAGACATCTAGAATAATACCATTGAATTCTCTTACTGAAAGTGAAAATGTTTTCCTAGAACTCAGTAGTCTGTTTATTTCAAAAGCACTCTCATCTGCCACGCTCATTAGCGGACGATACGCCATGTAGACCAGATGTGCATCCTTTGTTCCCACTGCATTCCTAAGATGTTCTTTCAGATGCATGCTTTCCCCTGGTGTTTAGGCAGAGAAGGAGTTAAATAACTAGACAGTAGACAAGTCACACATTCACCTAAATGGTACCTGCCCTTCCTTCCTCCGCATTCCCCTCAAACACGCTCTCCCCTGGTCCTTGCATTAGCCCCACGTCCAACAGGGAGAATGAATGGTGATAGCAACTCACCCTCTCGATTCTATCCTCTTGTCTTTCCTGAATGTGTCCAGCAGTCTTGCTCATAATATCTGGGGACTGATCCATCACTCCCTCAACTGCACACAGGACGAGGTGGATAAGTATATATGCACCATTTTTAAGTTTTCAGTAATTTTGTTTATCTTCAAAAATCAAGGTCAGAAATGCTAAGAGCGGACTGCTAAGAAGTTGGTTAAATGTTGAGTTCCTAGTATGTGCCAGGCACAGTGCTAGGCAGTGGATGTGGGGAGTCGCTGCTCCCACGGAGCTGAGAGTCTGAATGTCTGAAGTTTAGATTTTCCAGATATGTCAACAAATTAAACCACAGGCAGGTTCTTTGATTTTTGTGTAATTGAGATTCAAAAATGCCTAGTATTTGGAAATATTTTCTTGTTATTTCTTTATATTTTGTGGATCATGCCTTCTAGATCAATGTCTGAAATTTAGAAGAACACTTTTGATCAGAGAGGAGTAGGGAGCCCTCTTGCGGTAGAATACCTCTAAAGCCAGCTATGAAACTAAGTAAGGTGACTGGAACAAGACTACATTTGAAAAACACTGACAAGCAACAGTTCTTAACCACTCTGATCAAAAATAAATAATAAATACAAGTCTGGTGCTTAAAAAAAAAATCCAGAAAGAAGAAGGCAAATACCTAGGACTACTGACTTAGGAATATTGAGATGTACTTTATTTTAGGGGTGGCACAGATGGCTAACATAGCTAACTATAACCACATTGCTACCAGTTCTTTGAGTTCTACATTTCGTGATTTTTAAAGAGACAAAAAAAAAAAAAGCAGCACTCTTCCAAGGAGGACTTTGTCTAGAAGGTACATACCGCAGATCGGATTGCTTCCAAAGCAAGCTTTTCCCTCCAGTTTGCCGGTTACTACAGGATCTGTTCCCACTCACAACACTGCCGACTCCAGATGTGTGGGCGTTTCCCGCACCAATAACCAATTCTCCAACTCTCCAGCACCAACTGGGCATCTAGTAGTTCTATTCCGTTCTGACTCTATCTACCTGGATTTAGCACAGACCCCACAGGCTGAGGGCTCAGTCCCATAAGAACTGCAAGAAGCCTCCACTTCAGACACCAATCACAAGTCCAGGCCACCTGTACTTCTGACTGACCAGCTGTAAATGCAGGCTTTCCACAACCCTCTCCTTGGGCTTAACTTGCTAGAACAGTTCACAGAACTCAGGAAAACTGTTTACTTTCTACTACCGGCTCATTGCAAAGGCTATTATAAAAAATACAAATAAGCAGTCAAATGAAGAGGTGCACAGGTGAGGTCTGGAGCTTCCCGTGGGGTTGATGCTTTCCCCAGCACATGGAGTGTTCACCAACCTGGTCACTCTGTGAATCTCATGGTTCCCCTGAATGATGGAGGTGTCATTATGGAGGCATGGATGATTAACCATTGGCCATCAGTGACCAACTCAATTTCCAGCCCTTCTCCCCTCCTCAGAGGTTGGGGCTAAGGCTGACTATTTCAATCCCCTAATCATGTTTTTTGTTTTTTTGAACATACATCAGGCAAGAATCCATGGTTGTTTCCTTGGGCAATTAACCACCATCCAGAAGCTATCTAGGGGGCCATGAGTCAACCTCATTAGCATAGACCCAGGTATAGGTGTAATTTTGAATCACAAAAGATGGTCCTCTTATCCCTATCTCTCAGAAAATTACAAGGGTTTTAGGAACTCTATGCCAACAACCTGGAACAATGGCCAAACATGTGTTTCTTAATCACAGTATCACACCAGTATGTAGCACTACAGCTAACTCAAAGCAAGAAGCCATGATCTGAGCCCATGGGAAGTGAGCACACTGCAGCAGGATGTTGAAACTCATGAGCTGGGGCATCATATTTACCTCACAAGGGGAAATAGGGAACCTGGGACCTAAAAGATTGACTTTGATGTTTATCCCATATTAACAACAGTTGATCATTTATTCAGTATGCTGGGCACTGGGGATGAGGTAACACCAAACTGGACACAAGGGTTCAAGGTCCCTGCTCTACTCCATGTACCGACAATTGTGATAAGGGAGAAGTATGGCAAATCGTAACTTGTTGATAGAACCAATCGGTCAGAAAAACAGGTGTTGATATTGAGCCTGCCTTAAACACTGGCAGGGCAGGCAGTTGCCAGATTCATCCATTCGTGGCTCACACATTCCTGTGTCACATATCACTGTGATGCAGACTAGGTGATGTGTTCTCAGGGGCAGCCTGAAGCCAGTTAGCAAGCAAACCCCTTGCCCCGCCCCAGCTGCAGGAAGGTGACGCTCTGCATTTCCCAACATTTGGCCTGCATCAGCCACCTCGGGCCACACACCCATGGCACTCACGTACTCCGCCACCTGCAAATCAGAAAAATGTTGTTCTCACTCAGTCCCCCCAAGCCAATTCAAAACCGTATGCATTTGTCTCCAGCACCAGCCATCATCAAACTGCTAAATAGGACCGTGGCTTGTGCTTCCTCAGGTCTCCCTTTATCCTCCAGCCTGCCAAGGCCAGGCCCATCTCCTTCGTCCTGAGCTGGCTGCCCCAGGGCCGCCCTGTCTGCAGCCATGCTCTCACCTTTTTATTTTTTAAACCTCACACCCCCATCTCCTTTCTTCCTTCCATTGCATCAGAAACCTGCCCAGGGTATCGGTTAGTTGATTTAGGTGAGATTAAGGAATGATGCCTGACTTTTTGAGGTCACTATTTGCATTTGCTGAGTGCATGCACAGCAAACAAACCCTATGTAGTCTGCGGTAGGTGCTGCCAGTTTAGCACACCACAGGCTAAACTAGTCCTTTGAGGACTTGGCTGGAAAGCAGAGAGGGCAGGGGCAGCAGGTTAGCAGGCAGGAGACGGACTCTGGGGGCAGCAGTCTGGGGGAAGTCTCTGCTCCACTGTGTGCTTGTCCCGCCTCTTTCCCCTCTCCATGCTCAGCTTCTCATCTGTGCATGGGGAGCCAAACTCCTAACTCAGAGAGTTGTAATAAATATCAAATGATCCAATATATGTAAAAAACTTAAAACAATGCCTGGTACATAGCAAGAACGCAATAAATGTCAGCTATTATGTTGCGATCAGCAAGACTGACCATGTAATTTGTGAGGCCCAGTGCAAAATGAAAATGCAGGACCCCTTGTTCAAAACTGATTAAGAATTTCAAAACCACAACTGCAAACCATTAAGTCAAGCGCATGGCCCTTCTAAGCACAGAGCCCCAAGAGAGAGTACTGATCACAGGCCCACAAAGCCAATTCTGACTCCTAGGTTCAGGGCAAAAATACATTCCTGAGTTTAAGATCCAGGAACTTTTCTGGGTGATCACTGAGAAAGAAACCTGGAAATCCATCTTTTGTTTGCCTCTGGGAAAGGGGGTGCTGGCAAGAAAAATAGGTAGCACTGTTCAAAAACACAAATTAAATATACTAATACCAAAAAAAAAAAGAAAGAAAATCCTAAACTAGGTTTTGTAAATGGCAATCAGTTGAACAACTTGTTGATGGAAGATCACAAACAAAAGTAAGTTTGTATATTTCATTAAAACCGTTCTTCAGTGGCAAAACCTTACCATAAATCAATGTTGGTCACTCTGTATAATCTCCTGCAAAAAAAAAAAAAGCTTTTGCTAAATAAAAGGAAAGTTGGGCACATTCTGGGAGGCCGAGGCAGGAAAATTGCTTGAACTCAAGAGTTCGAGACCAGCCTGAGCAAGAGAGAGACCCGTCTCTACTAAAAATAGAAAAATTAGCTGGACATAGTGGTGCACACCTGTAGTCCCAGCTACTCGGGAGGCTGAGGCAGGAAGATTGCATGAGCCCAGGAGTTTGAGGTTGCTGTGAGCTACGATGACATCACAGGGCGACAGAGCAAGACTCTATCTCACAAAGAAAAAAAAGGAAAGTTGGACGACAAAGTATATTCATAATAAGTTTGGATTTCTTCTGAGATTAAAAAAAAAAAAGCTATGGCTCTTCAGATTAATTTATTTTTAAAGCCATATCCTTTACTGTTTAATTTTGTGGTTTAAATTGCCTGTCAAACCATAAGAAAATAAAGCCCAAAACCAGAGCTGAATAAACCAGTTTTACTTTCACATGCAATTATAGTTTTTTAATCTTTTTCACCAGTTCATTTTCAACCTCTTTTTATTTTATCACTTATAATCAATTCTCAGCAATTTACTATACAAATGTTATCAAATGCCTTCCATTTATTTTAAAGACCTAAATTCTGATGAAATAAGACTATATGATCAATGCAAAGAGCATCCTGTGTCCACTCCCAGATCCCTGGCTGTAAATCATGGTATGACAGTATCTATCTAGAGGTGAAATCACTGCTACCAGTTCACATTGTTTAGTACCATATTGCAAAATCTTCATAAATCATATTACTTTTTCCTGTTTCTTCCACTTCACATCTCAGTGAAAGCACATTCATTTTCCAAACTCATCATTTCCAGCAGTGTTCATTTTAAACCTTAATTTCCTGGCCAATCTATTCATTCAGATACGTTTTTTGGAGATGGTGTTTGTCTGAATACACTGCATTAAGGCCAGTAATTTTTTCTTAGAGCTCTTCTCATCTGCTATATAACCCCTGAGCAAAGGTTAATATATCTTTATATATTCTTAAGTCCCAAATCTCTTCCTATTCCATGAGCTTAAAATCATACCAAGGTAATTTCAGATCACTTGAACTATGGCTCTGTGGGTTGACAATAATACTATATTAATTTCCAGGTCCCAGAAATAAAGGAAACAAACTTAAATTTTTTCCAATTTAAAAAACTACATTTTTTGTCTGGGCGAGGTGGCTCACACCTGTAATCCTAGCACTCTGGGAGGCCAAGGCAGGTGGATCGTTTGAGCTGAGGAGTTCAAGCGAGACCAGCCTAGCAAGAGCGAGACCCTGTCTCTACTAAAAATAGAAAGAAATCAGCTGGACAACTAAAAATATACAGAAAAATTTAGCTGGGCATGGTGGTGCATGCCTGTAGTCCCAGCTACTCAGGAGGCTCAGGCAGGAGGATCACTTGAGCCCAGGAGTTTGAGGTTGTGAGCTAGGCTGATGCCATGGCACTCTAGCTCAGGCAGCAGAGTGAGACACTTTCTCAAAAATAAATAAAATAAATAAATAAAATAAAATAAACATTACATTTTTTAAAACCTGCCACTGGGAAAATTTATTTGAAAATTTAATTTTTGAAAACACAGTTTTAGAAAAATTAGCACAGAAATTTAATGTTCTATGATCTTGAAAAATCCTCTTAGCAAGCTATTTTTATTAATAGACTATTTTGCTATAATCCCAGCACTTTGGAAATCCAAGGTGGGAGGATTGCTTAAGGCCAGGAGTTTGCGACTAGGTTGGGCAACATAGCAAGACTCTGTCTCTATGAAAAATTTTTAAAAACTTAGCCAGACATGGTAGCATGCACCTGTAGTCCTAGCTACTCCAGAGGCTGAGGCAGAAGGATCACTTGAGCCCAAGAGTTTGGAGTTACAGTGAGCTATGATTACACCACTACACTCCAGCCTGAACAACAGAGTGAGACCCTGTTTCTAAAATAAAATAAAATAAAATCGACCATTTTGACAAATAATGACCTTTAGGCTATTACATGGAACAGCCTCCCCCTCCCATTTAATTCCTTAGGCACTGTTCACTCCAAAAGTAAGAGAAATAATAATTAGGAGGTGCTTTTTAAGTCTTCCCATGTGCGCTGCAATTTTCTTGATTTTTTTCACATAACTTTGAATTACAGCTACACTGAGACAGGACTCTGGGTTCCATTAGGAGACCTGAGACCTGCTCCATATTCATACATAACTTCCCTCCACCCTACCCCTCACCGCCCCAGTTTCAAGCAGTGCTATCACCACGGTTGCAAGAGGGTTTATATCCTTGATTCCAGACCAAAATTAACAGCAAGGTGAACAGTGGCCCGCAGCCATGCTAGAGGGAACACATGGCTTGGAAGAGCCATGGCCAAGTTAGTAACTCAAGGGTGGTGTCCCAGCAATCTCCTTTCTTCCCAAATACACAAGAAAGACAGTTTTTGGAGTCCAGCTATTGTATGGACAGCCCTGACCACCTGTAGACTCACTGAGAACAAGGGCTATGTCTCACACACCCTTAGCACCTAAGATAGCCCTGGACACAAGGATGCATCCCATAACTTAAGGGGAAAGGGATCAACAACTTTGACAAAAACGTGAGCTAGCTGAGCCCAGTGCCTGGTGAAACAAGACCCTGAAGAGCAAGGTTTTGTCATCAGGGAAAGATGTGGCAGGCAGGCCCCAATGGGAAGGACAATGAGAGACTGCTGACATCTGAGAGGCTGGTGGGGGTGACAAGGAAAAAGGTGTAAACAAGCAGGTTATGGGAAAGGCACCAAAGACTGACTTCTCCTACTTTGCAGGTTTTGCCAGAGCTCTCCCTAGAGACAGACCATTATTGGCAGACCCAAAGTATCCAAGTTGGAAAAGAAGCCCTGTTGTCCCCTGTATTACCACAGGACACTGGAGCATTGAAGATGGAGACAGTTGCAGCCAGAAGGTATTTAATCATCATATCTGGGAAGTGCTGGAACAGTTTCTGGTGGTGAATCCCTTTTTAGTTCGTAATTGACCTTGACTTTTGAACATCTAGCTCTGATCAACAACCCATAAAGCTGCAGCAGACACTATGTCAGAAACCGCTTAGAGAAGGGACCAAGTAGAGAGACTGGTCAAGCTATTGACAAGATAAAATGATCAACCGGTTATTTTGCAGGATGCATTGACATATTTGATAAAATATGCTATCTTTTATGCTGAGAAAAATAAGTCAGACACAAATGAGTACATACTGTACGACTGCATTTACGCGACGTTTGAAAACAAGCAAAACTAATCTATAGTGACAGAAAGCAAATCACTGGTTTCCTGGGGCTGGGAAATGACTGGGAGGAGACAGACAAGACAGGCAGGAGGGAAATTTCTGGGGTGACATAAATGTTCTACACCTTGGTTGCATCGATGCATACATTTGTCAAAACTCACTGAACTCTACCTTTAAAATATATGCATTTTATTGTCTATAAATTATATCTCCATTAAGTTGATAAAAAGAAGCTGTTTTTATTTAAATATAGAAACTTTGAAAACTTTCAAAAAGCCATAAAACTCTATAATTGGCAATCAATCCTATATAGCTCAGCACAGGACAAACAAGAGAGCATCCTATAACACAATCTAGATGACAAAGAAAGAGAACACAAACAGCTACCTCAGGCACCTCTCTTCCAGTTCTGGGTCTCATGTATATGAATTCCAAAACAAGAGGGATTCTAAGTTAATACCATATTCATAATGCATAGTGTATTTAGCTCATAGATTATTAATTTATGCTTCCTTATGAAAAAAGTATGTACATATAGTTCTTGTTCTAGAGTGTAGGTTCATTCATTTTGTCTACTGATCCTTTTATTGTCTTTTAAGATCTGGAGTAAGAACTTATATGACGGCTGTCTAGACAGGATGAACTCAATTGAAATGGCAGTGATGATTCCAGCAGGTGACCTGGTAGATTTGACCAGCAGTACCCTGTAAAGACGGGTGACTCAAAAGTTCTTGCTCCTGTCAGGGGATCATTGACTTTACTTCCAGGGCAAGCATAAAATACCACTAACAGGGCTAGAAAAAGGCTTTTGTTTCTTTATGTTTGTCTTTTTCTTAACAATTCTATCCATTTTTTCCAAGCTATGGGTCATTCCTTACTGCATATGGAGGCTATGCTGCTAGCTGGTGTCACCGATCAGATGCTATGGCTGGCAGGCACACATAGCTACCACCAAGATCTGCTTGTTGGTCATCATGGGCTTTGTCTCCTTGCTTTGTTTCCACCTGACCCCAGGTGGTCTAGTCATGCCATTTTTCTCTGTGTTCTCCATGAAATAAGATCAGAGTGGGCTTCCTGGGGAACATCCAGAATGCTAGGGAAGCTGGATGCCCACCTCTGGTTCTCTTTTCCCTCCCTAGAAACCATAGTCCTGAGGGAATCCTCTCCATGTGGAGCTGTGCTGACTTGGGAGAAGAAGAGGGTCAATGGAATCAAAGTGAGACTATTTCTGTCATCATTTTTATGCAATTTTTATTTCATTCTGTGGACCATACAGGTGACTCAGGCTTATTCCCAAGTTTTGGGGTTTTCACCAAGGTATTTTTGTCTGTGGAGTTGTGGAGTCTGTGGAGTTGAACTTTCTGTATGTACTGGCAGGGGGTGGGGGTATGCTATTGAAACCTGGTACCTCCTATTCTGCCACCTTGCTGATATCACTCCATGTCACAATCACAAATTTTTCTCAATGGAAGTTAGGGCCCTAATGTTTCCAGAATTTGGAAAGCATGTAACACGATTAGAGCATAAGTCTCCTATGGGTTTTAAGGGCCATCATATTATTCCTTAAGGAATAAATCAAAGTGTCATTTTAGCAAAGTGGCATTTCCATGTGTGGTACACCTCTGTGTTTGCTTACTTTCTTCAACACTGTTACAAAGTTTACCTACTAAATGAGGTTAGCTAGACTGAGCCATTTTTTAATGGAATGGCTGGAGCCACCTGTAGGAGCTATTCCTCCAATTGCATTCTCTCATAACTTCTGGTATCCTAGGGCCACAGTTATTTGTGACATTTTGGGATTTATAAATCCAAAATTGTGCTCTTCATGATTTGGCTGTCTCAGGGTACAAGTACAGAGAAAGCAGTGAGGACACACACATCATCTGAAAGACGAATCTGCAGTCTGCTCTAAGGGTCAGTAAGCTGGTCCTCTGCCACACCAAGGCAGGTGGACAAGTCCATGTTGTGGGCCTGAAGAGCCACACTCTAGAAAGAATTTTGAGAATTGTTATCTAGAATATTTTGAATGGCCTTAAATATTACCTGTAATTAAGCACAAAATGACAAGCTTATGTTAATTTTTTAAAGAAAGTACGTTTCATAATACATTCAGTGAATGTTTGCCTGTTTTGGTATAAACAGAGTACTGAGTTTGAACACGTAGCCAGCTCAGTCATTAAATATCTAAATGGTACCTGTTATAAGCAACCGGAGAAAGAATACTGATTGTGCATATATGTATGGCACTGCAAGTGTATTTCAAAATGTGACTCTGCTTGAATGAGGGTTGTTGCTCTTTTAATACTGTGGCATTTATAATTAACCTGTCAGAACAGCGACTTAAGTAAAAATGATGAAAACAATTTGTCCAATACTCTGTCCTTAATATAGAAACAATTTTAAAATGGGTGTTTTTCTTTTTGTATCCATCCATCTGATTACAAGCCTAGAAATATGTTTTCATTTATTCAAAAATATTTATTGCATACCCATCACCGGGTTGGTAGCTAGGGAAACAGAAGAGCAAAACAGACATGGTCGCTGCCTAATGGGGCATATACTCTAGCAGAAAAGACAGATATTTTTTAAAATCATCTAAGTAACATACATATTCTAGTCACAATCTGTGATAAATGCTCTAAAGGGAAAAAAGTGCATGAGAAGATATAAGTAAGGGACCTCATTTAGAGACTGATGGGGGAAACACTATGAAAGGGGCCTCAAGAAAGTGGCATTTTACTGTGCATGAAGGATGAGCAGCAGTTATTCACGCAAAACTGAGGTGAGATTCCTAAGCAGAGGGATCTGCATATATAAAGTCTCTGAGTCAGACCCAGGCTTGATTTGTTCAAGAAACCAAAAACAGGCCAAAGCAATGGAAGCAACATGAAGCTAGAAAATGAGGAGGGGGAAGATTACAAACACATAGCAAGCCATGCTAATATCTTTTTTTCCGCACTAATTATAAGGAGAAGAGTATTCGTTCTGTAATGTCAATCTGCTTGCTCCAGGCTTTGCCTCTGAAAACACTTGGGTTTCAGTTTTCTCTGGTCTGCTGTACTAGTTTTCACTAGTTCATCTGTTTACCTGGGTGTTAGTTTCCTAGGGCAACCATGACAAAACATAACTACCACAAACTGGGGGGCTGTGACAACAGAAATTCATTCTCTCACAGTTCTGGAGGCCAGAAGTCTGAAAGGAAGGTGACAACATGGTTGGTTTTTATTTGGGGACTCAGGGAGAAACCATCTCATCCCTTTCTCCTAACTTCTGGTGGTTGCCCGCAACCCTTGGCATTCCTTGGCTGGTGGCAGCGTAACTTCAATCTCCGCCTTCATCACATAGCTTCTCCCTCTGTGCCTCTGTCTCTGTGTTCAAATGTCCCTCTTATAAGGACACCAGAGTTGGATTAGGGCCCACCCTAATACAGTATGATCTCATTTTACCTTGATTATATCTGCAGAGTCCCTATTTCCAAATAAAGTCACATCCACAGGTATCAGGGGTTAGGATTTGAACATAACTTTTTGAGGTATGCAATTCAACCCATAACAGGAAGCTATTGAAGGATTTTTACCATGGGAGTGACATGACCATATTTGTATTTTAGTATCACTTTGGCTACTGGGTGGAGAAAGGATTGGAAAGAGGCTTCAGTGGAAGGGGGAGACCAATTAAGAGGCTATTGTATGTTCCATTTTTGGTGATATAATACAGTAGGATAAGTGTTCTGAAAAATTATCATCATATAAAATATATAGATATACAAAATACAGATTTTTAAATTGTTTAAATATTTAGCTAGAAATATTAGCGATTATTAATAATTAACTTTAAAGAGGTTAGAAATGCTCATGGGCCAAAATATGAAAAGGCAACTTCAATTCAGAGTGGCCAGCTGTCACTGCAGCTGTGGTGTTATCGGGCATCTGCACCAGCCTCTGGGCCTGCAGGCTCGAGTTTTATATGCTGCAGGGGAAAGCAGGCATGATGTCAGCCCAAAGAGAGAGTTAAAATTAACATCTACAAATAAAGCCAGGGCTTGCAAAGTTCATTTACATTTACATATATACATATTTAAATTTAAGTTTAATATATTAAATAAATTTATATATCAGATATATCTATATCTACCTCCATCCACTGGCCAAAAAAAATGACAAAGAAATACATCATTCCTGGTTTGGACTCAGGGTAAAAAAAATAAACAGAAGTTTTTTGTGACAATAACCATAGGGTTGACATACTCCAAGTTGGTTTTAAAATTATATTACCCAGTAAGTCCAGGAAGGCTCAAAACAACTATTTTAAATAGCCATGATTTGGTTACACTTTAGCATGCCCAAAATGCAAACATGAATTCTCTACAGAAGAATCCACCCTCAACATAAACTTTGCCAGATTCTTTCATATAAAGCCCCGACATTTAAACATGAGCTTAATCCAAAATACAAAAACCATATACCAGAGTTTGCAGAAAATAACCAAAGAGAGAAATAAATCACCAAGGACTTCAGATATTAGAAATATAGGATACAAAATATAAAATAATACTTTTTATTATTCAAAAATAAATCGAGATCATAAACTAGGAACAAAATGCTATACAAAAAAAAACCTCAGGCTAATTTGAAAAAAGAAACTCTCAAACAAAAAAAATGTAATCACTAAAATTAAAAATTTAGTAGGTCAGATAGACAAGATTAGTGCACAGCTAAGGAAACTATGACTTATAAAGACATTATCTAGAATGAAGGTTAGGGGCATAATGAAATACAAAATATGAAAGAGAGGGTAAGCTACATAGAGAGCAGCCCACAAAGATGTAACAAATATCTGATTTATGACCCAGAATGGGAGGATAAAGAAAACAGGAAAGCCGAGCATTCCCAAGCAGAATAGATAAAAAGGAACCCATATCTAGGCACAAAGTAAAACTGCAGAAAACCAAAAACAAAACAAGAAAGATCATAAAAACATCCTGAGAAAAAAGTTTACCCACAATGAAATAACGGTTATATGAAAAATGGATTTTTTTTTCCCAGCAGTAACAATGAATCCAGAACACACAAAATACTATCCTCAAGTTGCTGAAAGAAAGTAATGTCCATCTCAAGTTGTTTGCTCAGCCAAACTATCATGTAATAATTAGGGCAACATAAATGCATTTTAGGCAAACAGAATCTATGTTTAATATAAACAGACCTTCACTAAAGGATTACTAAAGGAAATACTTCAGTTAGAAGTAAAATAATTCCAGAAAAATAATGTCTGGGATGAAAGAATGAATAGTAAACAAAGAAATCTAGAAGTATAAACTGAGATTGAATACATAAAATAATAATAGTGTGAATATATGAGAGAAACAAGACAGAATCTAAATATTATACAAAAATACTATGTAAGACAGGAGGCAATTGATCAGAATTAGGACACTGCATTGCTAGGGAGGAGAACAGAGATTAATTTTGGATTTTGTTAAGATTAAGAACAACCATGAAATGATTAGAAAAAGGCTTTATAAATTCCAAGCCAATAGAGGGGAAAGAATTTCTTAAATCAAAATTCAGTAAAAAAAAAAAGAAAGAAAGAAAGAAGAAAAGGAAAATACAAAGCATAAAACTAGATGATGATTTTATAGTAGAAAATAGATAAAAAACAGAAGGCCAGTTACTTAGTAAAAAAAATAAAAAAGGAGGCAATGCCAGAAGAAACTGAAAAATATTGAAAATAGTTGCCTTAAAGGAGGGGAATTTGGAAATGGGAAAAGTGAAAGAGGGGACTATTATTTTTATTGCAAGTCTTGTAAAACTATTTGACATGTGTACATGCATAATTTATAAAAAAGTCAATTTCAAATAAAATACAAAAAATTAAAACTAAAAAAAAAAGAAAAAAAAACTAGATGATGAAAATAATTCAACTACAAAAGAAATCATACAAAATATAAAAATATAAATGGATCAGAATCACAAATTTAAAACAAAATCTTAAATGTAATTTTTAATTCAGCTGTAAGTCGTTTATAAGAGAAATATTTAAAACATATGAGCTCCCTCTTCACCCCAAAGAAACTAGATTAGATGTGAAAAAGTAGGAAAGGGAATGAGCCTTTAACTACCTATTGCAAAACACTCTCTCACAATGTAAATTATGTCTCAGACTTGGATTTTATAGTTTCCATATTATAAAGGGGAGAAATTGGGTGCAATAGTTAAGGGACAGACCCAAAATCACACTTGACGCTCATTTGCAGGGAAAGGATATTCAAGGGCTTGGCACTTGCTAACGCTGGCACTGCCAATGAGACAAAGAGTTTTAGGCTTTCAAGTGGGGAAGGTGGTACTCAGAAAGTTTTATGAAAATCAAGCTTAACTGTGGTGTGGTGTTTTTGTTTCAATAGTTTGATAGTGTATATATGAAATTTTATTTTTTGCCTGTCTCCCTAACTGGCTGGCCAGCTGCCCTCGGCCCTGTGTGTACGCATGTGCATGTGTGTGTCTGTGAGTAGACAGGTGGAGAGAAAAAAAGATGTTGGCATCATGTTCACCTAATCTGATGATGATGATTTCTAAGTAGTAGATTTAGATGATATTTGTTCTCATTTCACCTTTTCCGTATTGCTTGAAATTTTTATACAGAGAATGCACCTTAATAAAATCTTTTTAAAGTAATTGAAGCTAATTGTAGAACATTTGGAAAATATTAAAAAGTATAAAAGAGAAAATAAGTAACACTCCTAATCCTATCCCTGCTAATATTTTGGTGTATTTCTACCACGATTGATTTATATTCAATTTGGACTTCTGCTTTTTTGTATATAGTGTTTTCCTGTGTCACTAACTACTCAGGGTCTTGGGGGCAGGATTCTACTCAAGGAGTCCACAGGACGTGGAGGGATGGTGATCTGGACAGGGGTGGTAGGAGCAGGAATGAAAATAAATGAAGAAATATGAGAAATATTTAGAGATAAAACTGACAGAACAAAGTGATGGATTTGATGTGTGTTTTGAAATAACTTTCAATTTACATGTTTTATTTGCACAATGTAAAGGTCTCATATAATTTTATCATAAATCATGTACAAAGAAGACAAGTGCAATAATATCTTCATTAGAGGTACATAAACATTTCTTACAAAGTCAGAATTTTAAATAGTGAGTTCATGTGCCAGCATATTTACCTAAAGAGTATTAAGAATAAGTATTATATTTTCTAATAATTTTACTCAACAGTGCGAATGTGCATGTTCCATTCTGAGCATCAGAGAGAAACAACAGGATCTAAAGTAACACAAGAGAAAAAGTCTTAGCTCTTAACCAGAGACTTCTATGGCATATTTCTGTCTTCCCTGCATAAAAGTGAAGTCTTATTAAAAAATCCAAAACTCAACTCTTCATACTGCTTCAGTAATTGCATTTTGAGGGCCTTGCTACATACTTGAAATATATTATATTTTCAAAGCTAACTGACTGATTTATGAAGAAACACACATGTGTTTTTTGCTTCACCAAAGCAACCAAAAGCACATTTGGATATTATTAAACCGAGAAGATAAAATATTGCACAGGGCTGAAGAATTAATTTAAAAATGTTTCTTTAAGATAAACAGTGGATCAACTATATCTTAAATGTCATCACTTTAGATGACCAACTAAGCAGATTTACAGACAACTGCATGGACAAAAAAGAATTATTTTGGTCTCTCTGTCAGAAGCTGTTATGTCCCAAGATGTGGGCATCATCTCCGTCCACCCTGCCTGTGAGAAACCTGCCCTGTTACCAGTGAAACCTCCACCAATAACAAGGAAGAGATTATACTACGCATCACGCAAAATTCTTCAAAGAATTTTTTTCATCTTAAGTTTGGCTCAAAAATGATCTGTTAAGGGGTAAAATCAAATCCTAGGAATCATAGGTAAGAAAGAAAGAACTGTCAGCGTTCCATCCTTCAGACCATAATTCCAAGCTGCTGTACATGTCACACACTGTTCTTATCAGATACCTGCTTTCTTAGCTTTTCTTTACACATTCCAACCTATCTTCAGGTACTTTTGAGTTTTTTTGTAGTGAAATAAGAATTCTACAATAGAATCACTGGTTGCTCTTTTATGCCTTATTAACCAGGTCTATGGCATTCAAAAATCAGTTCATGGAGGCATGCATTTTATGAGTCTGAGAAAGGCATCCACACCTGGCCAGCACCCAGCCCGACTGGCCATGTGGCCCTGAGAATGGCCTCTTTGCTGATTGGCATTTCTCTGCAGAGTTGATGTAGCCATCCCCAAGGCCTTCTGAATTCTCAAGCCTCCTTGAAGAATTGCAGGGTTTGGAAATCTAAGCCACAAAATGGCTTACCTCCTTGATTACTGAAACTTCAAGAAGGCAGGACAAGGTCTGCCCAGGACAAAGGAATAGAAAGGCAACCATGCAACTCACTGCTAACATTGTCTCCTCATGTGAAGGTCATTGGAGGTCAAGCTCCAATAAACCCACATCATACAGTTTTTCTCGAGGATTCATTCATTCATTCCACATGTATTTATTGAGGATCTACTGGGTACCAAGCACTATTCTAGGCGTCAGGACAGAATAGCAGGAAAAAAAGAAGCAAATATGCCTTCCCTCCTGGAGCCTACATTTCACATTTTGAAAGGTTTCTACTGCCAAGAGAACACAGAAAGAAGGGATTCATTCTTTGCTCTGCAGCATCAAAAGAGAAACTGTTGCACTCTGCAATAGGTAGATCCTGGGGGAAAAAGTTGGAGCTCCTGGTTTTAAATAATAACTAACAACGGAGGCTGTAGCAGTTGGAATGTCGCATTCCTTCTCCACAACTGAATTTCTTCAGTCTTATCAAACAAAGAGCTGCACTTTTCTTAGAAAAGCAAAGAGGAAATCAGAGGATGAGTAATTTGAACCCCTTGGAGCTAAGTGTAAATAATCTGGTATTTACCTTATGCGTAGCTATTCTGTTTCTTAAGAGGAGTTACCCTATGTTCATTACCTTAGGGGGAAAAAAAGGAAAGCAAAGAAAAACAAAAACCATGTCCCAAACGTTGGGAAAGTAAGTACTTGTATTAGTAATAGAAAACCACAGTAATGGGAGGAATCATTCTCAGAAAGACTTTAAATCCTCTCTCACCTTCCAGCACATGGGAGGCCCAGGGATCTTTAAAAATACCCAGAAGGATGGATAATATCTCTAAACACCACAATGACGTTCCTAGGAACCCAAGGACCCAAGTGTGACGCTGGGGCCCCATCTTTCAGCAGCTTCTACTCATTGGTAAGAAAACAATGCCTGCTTTCTGATGTGAGGAACAAACCTTGCATCCACGATGACTGAATTAATCTTGACGAATTAATCTGATGAGGGATTGAGACTATAGAGGCAAATGTGAATACAGGATTATTTTATTTTATAAACCTGATTTGAATATAAGCCTATATTTATGTTGACCGAATCTGAAAATAAGGTTACACGACCAAAACATTAAAGAAGGGATTAGTTTTGAGCTTTTTCCCTAATTACAAGGCACACTACGAAAGTAATAATGAGGAAAACTTTATTATGGAACTGGATTCTAATAATAAAGAAACAGGAAAACAAAGAATTACAGTTTATTCTGATGCTCCTTTCTTTTTACTCTTTTCTTTTTCTTAACCTATATTGTTTATTCTCTCACTCTTTCTAAGAGTGAACCTTCCTTTTGTGACAACTGTAGCCCAGATATTTCGATTAGGGAATTTTTTTCTATGCATACACTGTTGATATCTACATAATGTTCATTTTTGTAGTCTGTAGACCTTAATAGGTGATTAAATTAAATTTATAAATGGCTCACTTGAGACAGCAAAGAAACCATTTTTTAATATCTAAGCACAAAAATGCACAAAAATTAAAATCACTTTGCAATCTTGATCAAAGATAACAAGAAATAAGGCTGATTAAGAAAACAATATGGACATTCCATAACTTGATCACAGCCCACGATTTGTGTGCCCAGGGTGGAATCTTTTAGGGATTCACAAGGCCCATGTCCAGACTTAATTCTTACTTACCCAGAATCTATGAATTCATTCTCAGGCACAACACAGCAAATGCTGGAGAATGCCCTGGTTTCCTGACTGTGATGCAGGAAGCGCAGCACTTGGGCAGCCTCAGTGGAGAAGGGGGAGCACAGCCTTCCTGTGGAAAAGGCTCCTGAAGAACTTCCCTCCTGCTGTGAAGAAGGAAATCTCCTAAGAAAGCCCAGAGCAAGAATCCTCCCCCATTCCTCATCAGTTCACCCTAGGAGTTCCCTGGCTGCCTTCCGCTCAGGTCACCAAGGCTTCCTCACACAGCAGCTTTGGCCCACAGGGACCCAGGCCCACACTCACCTGCGAGGCATTCTATGCAGGGCACACAGGCCAGAAGCAGTCATCACAAATCTGTTCATCAAATGGGTTGAAGTAGCAGATCCATTTGTCCATAATTTAGCATAGTGAGTGAATAAGATGTATGGCATGGAATTGTCTCATTGGGTTGAGAATATATCCAATACTCCTTTTTGATTCCTTTGTAAAGGAGGAAAGATTTCCTTACCCATCACTAAGTTTATGGCAGAGGTCCCTGAAACAAAATACAGATTAACAAGAGAAAAGCATACAAATTTTTTAATAAAAGTTCTATGTGGCATGGGAGGCTTCATAAGAAAATGATGACCCAAAGAAATAGGTCGGGGGGACTCTGGAGGCCTTTTTGTTCAGATTCTCCTCCGTGTCTCCAGAGATGAGGATGTTTCTTTCCTCCAGGTACGGGGACAGTCTTCCCAAATGAGGGCTTATGGCCTCCGCCGGGGAGAAGGGTGGGAGAAGTTCAGAGAGTGACCTTCCTGCTTCTGCTGTTGTCTCAAATGCCACATGAGTTACCTCAGCTGGTGCCTTCCTGGGAGGAGAAGCCATTTTTGAGTTTTTCAGGGTTGCAAAACGGACTCCATTCCTGGGATTTACCAAAAAGCACCAACCTAAAGGGGCACATGATGAAATTCACCAGAAAGACATGTCTCCCTATTGCCCTGTAATAAAAGGTGCTGGATGGTTCTACCTCAGATTGTCTCACTTAGACCTCACGTGGGATGCAATCCTGGTACAGGTCCTCTGTATTAGAAATTAGAAATAACCCAAATAAAGTTTGTCTTCAATACAGTCATTGCTTAATTGCAATTTCAACTAATTATATCCCTCTGAATCTCTTTAATTCTATTCAACAACTGAATGTCTACTAAGTACCTACAATTGTGCTGTGAAGAGTAATCAGTGAATAATACGCAATAGTGTTCTTTATAAATCTTCAAATGCATTGCATTTATTCATGCTCTTATCATGTTTTTATGAGAATTATACAGTGCACAGTATGTATTATCAACAGTGAGGCTAAAAACCCTCCAACGTCCCTTCCTCTTTCGGCCTTAAAAATTATTAATATTTTTATGCTAACTAACACATCTAAATTGTTAAGTCTATGCTAACTAACCTAAATAAATTAGTGTTCCATTCTGATTCAGCCAACTTTTTTTTTTCCTTCCGAAAATTTTATTGGGGGAAAACTACAAAACATTTACAGTACAATGTTTACAGTCACAATTTGTAGTGAGCTGATTTCCCAAAATATATTACCACTCAAGTTGACTTATCTTGTTACATTCAAAAATCTGCTCTGTCAAAGTAGTCCATAGAGTACATACATAGGGCTCCAACTGTATCTACATACAACCAACACTTCATTTTAAGTGTACAATTAAATGATTTTCAGTGAATTTACCAAGGTGTACAGTTAATCACATGAATCAGTTTTTGAAGACTTCCTTTCCCCTACTGAGACTCCTAATTCTGCTCCCCAACTACTTTTCAAGCATATCCCACCCCTCCACAGTGTCCCCCCATGTAGCTCAGACTTGGGTCTACTCCCCGCCCACAATTCCCCAGTGTTCGCTCCCACCCTTTGAGCACCATAGTGTTAATCAGTCAATACCAATTTGATGGCCAAAAAACATATAAAAAAATGTTCATCATCTATAAAATACTTTTTAAATAAACATTTATTTTTTATGGTAACATTCATCAAGGAACACATATTAGTTAATATTCTGCTGATGCTACAAAATGCTCAGCTAATTAATAATAGTGAGGAGATAACCAAAAGTGGTACATGGATAGAGAGATAGAGCATTTATACAGCACAGACAGATAGATGACAGACAGATAACAAAGGATAGAAAATAATAGATGATTTTGAGTTAAATACCAAGTGCAATTTTTAATTCCATACCTTAAAAGCTTTATATCCTTCCATACTTTAAAAACACTTTAAGTTACTTAACATATGATGTGCGAGTTCCAAAGAGTGTTTATTAAAACAAAGAATATTGATAATAATATAAATTACAACTTTTTTGATCCCCAAGTACTAAATTAGATAGTATTGCCAAGATATATTTAATGGTTTTACAGAGAATGCATCGAAACTGAGTTGGTTTCAGCACCAACTTCTACCTACTTCTAAAGGAAAAGAGAGACTTTTCTTCCCAATGGAATCAAAATAAAATTATAACATCTAACCAAAATTTGCCAAAAGCATTACACCACTTTATGGCCCTATATATATATATATATATATCTTGTTTAGCTCATACTTATAAGTGCAAACATGTGGTATTTGTTTTCCATTTTTGAGATACTTCACTTAGGATAATAGTGTCTGAATACCAAGAAGGGGAAGGATGGGAGGGAAGTGAGGGTTAGCAATCTACCTAGTCTATAAAACGTACATTATCTGGTAACAGGTGCACAGAAACCCCCGACTTCAGCATGATACAATTCATCTGTGTAACAAGAAACAATTGCATGCCAGAAATTTTGAAATAATAATAAAAAAATTGTCAAAAACAAGTTAACACAGAAAAGAGAATTTGGACATTCTCAGTGCTCACTCAGGTTATGAAGAAAGCGCCTCAGGCTTTGTAAATAAACACATAAACTATAATCAGAGTAAAGACAGAAAGAAAAGTAATAATTTTGCAGAAAATATTATAGATATCAAACCATAATAGGCAACAACTACTATAAATAATAAAAAAAAGAGAATTATTGAGAAAATACAGATTAATATTTATTAAATACTGTGAAGAGAAAGTCTTTCAGAACTTAATGTAGAAAAGTAAAAGCTACAGAGTTGTGTATGATTTGTTTGAAAAAATAAAAACTATAAACCAAATAATACCCTAGGGTAAGGAAATTCTAATATATGATGATAATTTAATACACACACAGATAATAAGAGTGAGAGATGCCTAAAAGTACCAGAACTTAAACTGTTCTGTTTCTAGCCATGATAGAGTAACAGGCTTACCTCCCTCATTAAACAATTAAATAATGAAGAAAATTATATTAAATAACTGTTCTCAGATACTGGATAACAGTGATGACCGAACAATGATCCTTGATAGAAGAAAAACAAATTAGGTGAGCAATGCTATTATTCCAGCTTACTAGTGAGAGTTGTCAGGCTACAGTGTAGGTATAAGGAAACCAAATAGAATCTGTTGTTCACTTTGAGTTGAGAATGTAAAATATTTAGGAAGGAAAATTGGTAGACAAGGAAGCTTAAATTGGCAGACAAGCACACCAACACAGAGGAATCTGTGAGAGGAGAAGGTGGCAAAAGGAAGAGCACATATATCTGCAGAGAATTCTCCTCTCAAGTCCATAATTGAATACTGTCAGTAGTGAATAGAGCACCCGTGATATCTGGGAAACCTTCTACTATTGTGAAAGTAGATAGAATCCATGAAAGAACAGAAAGAATAGGGGATGATAGAAAAATATTTAAAGAAATGAAGTCCAATTTTTTTCATATGTGATCAAACTATCAATCTACATATTCAAGAAGATGAACAAACTGAAATTTTAATATTAACAAACAAGAAGGAATTAAAATGAAGGTATATCATAATCATATTGTTCAAAACAACTAATAAAGAGAAATTCTTGAAAGCAACCAGAAAAAGGACAAATTACATACAAAAAAAGAAAGAAAACAATAACAGCACAACTCATGAGAAACAACGAAAGCAAAAAGATGGTGTAGCAACATCTTAAAGTGCTGAGAAAAATAAAAAGAGAAAACTGTCAACCTACATTCTGTATAATATATAAGTATCTTTAAGAATATAGATGAAAGGAAAGCTTTTTCAGACATAAAAAAGCAAAATGAATTAATTACCAAGGGATTTGTAGTAAAAAAGAAAAAAAGTTTAAAAGAAGTTTTTCAAGCATAAGAAGTATACCAGATGGAAATTTGGATTTACAGAAAGGAATCAGCAGTAACAGAAGTGGTCCATATGTGAGTAAATAAGAAATGCTATATTTCCTTAATTTTAAATCTCATCAAAGATAATTAAAAAACAAAAATAGAAAAGGTATATGTAATTTATGACATGTTAAAGTAAATGTAAAACAGAAATGGAACAAAGGTTTGGAGAGGTGAGATGGAGAAACACTTAAATGGTAATTTTGATGAATTGCTGAAGGTAGAGTGTGGACTAAAATGAGAATGGAATGATTTCAGAGTCTACACTCTTAGAGGATTCTCCACAAGCATATCCAGGAAACTCACTAATTTTTCACGTTAAATAGTCAAAAAATTTTCCTATTTTGTGGGTGGGGGAAGAAAAAATTAACCATTTGAAATATGCCCAGAGCATTCTTTATAACAAGCAGACTCTAAAGGGTGAGAAGACTTTACAATAGCCTCATCCAAAAAACAAAAAATGTGGCAAGGTGCAGACTCTATTTCAGAAGACATTTTTAGGGACTCAAAAACAACAGGGGAGACCAAATGAGGACACTAAAGGAAAATGAAGCCTTGGGCACCTATAGGTATGTCAAATATAAACCCACTTCAACCCAGTGTCTCAACTCCCAGCCAGATAAACATAGAACCTCACAAGAAAGGTTTATTTACCTAAGTTCCTGTTATCAATTCAGCATTTTCAACATTCAACAAAATATTATAAGGCATGTTAAACATAAGAAAAAGATTCAGTTTAAAAAGGCAAAGCAAACATCAAATATAGATTCAGTTGTAATACAGTTTTTGAAATGATCAGGGAATGTAAAATAACTATGACTAACGTTAATTTGAAAAATGAGACAACATGAGTAATAGATAGGTTAATTTCAACAGAAAGATATTCCCTCTAAGAAAGAATTGAAAGGAAATGCTAGAAATTAAAAACACAGTAACAGAAATGAATGCTTTGATGGACTCATCAGAATCATGGTATAGATGAGAAGTGAATCATACACTTGAGAAAGAAACAAAGAAACTAATCCCATTTACAATAGCTACAAATAAAATAAAATACCTAAGAATGAACTTAACCAAAGAAGTGAAAGATCTCTACAATGAAAACTATAAAACGTTGATGAAAGAAATTGAAGAGGACACACACAAAAAAAATGGACAGATATTCCATGCTCATGGGTTGGTCAATGCAATCCCCATCAAAATACCAATGTCACTCTTCACAGAAATAGGAAAAATAATCCTAGAATGTATATGGAACCACGAAAGGCCCAGAATGGCTGAAGTCATCCTAAACAAAAAGAACAAAACTGGAGAAATCACATTACCTGACTTCAAATTATACTACAGAGCTGTAGGAACCAAAACAGCATAGTATTGGCACAAAAACAGACACATAGACCAATGGAATAGAAATAGAGCATCCAGAAATAAATCCAAATATCTATAGTAAATTTATCTTCAACAAAGGTGCCAAGAATATACATTAGGGAAAGGACACTCTCTTCAGTAAATGGTGCTGGGAAAACTGGGATATCCATATGCAGAAGAAAGTAACTTGACCCTTATCTCTCACCATATACAAAATAAAATCAAAACATATTAAAGACTTAAGTCTAGAACCAGAAACTATGAAATTACTGAATGAAAACATTGGGGAAATTCTTCAGGACATTGGTCTGGGCAAGGACTTCTTGAGTAATATACACAAAACACAGGCAACCAAAGAAAATTTGAACAAATGGGAACACATCAAGCTAAAAATCTTCTGCCCAGCTGAGGAAACAATCAACAGAGTAACAAGACAACCAACAGAATGGGAGAAAATTTCAAAATAGCCTTCTGACAAGGGATTAATAACCAGAATATATAAGGAGCTCCAACTACTCAATAGGAAATATCAAATAATAGGATTAAAAATGGGCAAAGATCTGAATTGACATTTCTCAAAAGAACACATATGAATGGCCAACAGGTATATGAAAAATTATCAACACAATGAGTTATCAGAGAAATGCAAATCAACACTACAATGAGATACAATCTCACCCCGGTTAAAAAGGCTTTTATAAGTAAGACAGGCAATAACAAGTGCTGGTGAGAATGTGAAGAAAGGGTCCCCCTCATACATTGTTGGTGGAAATGTAAATTAGTGCAACTACTATGGAGAACAGTAAAGAGGTTCTTAAACAACTAAAAGTAGAATTACCATATGACCCTGCAAATCCCACTGCTAGGTTTATATACAAAAGAAAGAAAATCAGCACATTAAAAAGGTATCTGCACTCTCATGAGAGCAGCATTATTCACGATAGTCAAGATATGGAATTAACATAAGTGTCCAGCAAAAGATGAATGGATAAAGAAATTATGGTGCATAAACACAATGGAATATTATTCAGCCATAAAAAGAATGAAATGGTGTCATTTGCAGCAACATGAATGGAATTGGAGAACATTATGTTAAATGAAATAAGCCAAGCATAGAAAGACAAATTTTACACAATCTCACTCAGATGCGGGAGCTAAATAATAAAACGATTGACCTTATGGAGACTGAGTGTACAATCATGATTATCAGAGGCTGGAGAGGGTAATAGGGAAGGGGTAATAAAGTCAGGATGGTTAATGGGTGCAAAAATATAGATACTTAGATAGAATGGATAATATTTGATAGCACAACAGTGACTATTACCAACAAGAAGTATGGTATACTTCAAAATAAATAAAAAAGTGGAATTGAAATGTCCCCAACAGAAAAAATGAGGTGATGGATATCCCAATTAACCTGATTTGATTAATACATATCGTGAGCCTGTATCAAAACTGCACATGTACCCTATAAATATAACTATTATGGACCCATAATAATTAAAAATAAGAAATTTAAGAATAAAAAAAATCATTGACTTAAAGTTAGGACAGTAGAAATTTACAAAGCTGAAATGGAAGGGGGATACAAAAATTTTTCAAATGACCGGAATATCAAGAACTACGCAATAATTTAAAAAGGAGTAGCATAAGCGTAACGAATTACTGGAAGAGAATAAAGACAGAAAGGAGATGAAGAAATACTTGAAGTAATAATGGCTACAAGTTTTCAATAACAACTTAGGACAACAAACTACAGATCCAGGAAGCTCCGAGAATATCAAACAAGATAAATACCAAAAAATATCATAAACATATCATATTTAAACTACACAAAGCCATAAACAAAGAAAAAATCTGAAAAGAAGCCAGAGAAGAAAAACATATCTGCACTATCTGTGAGGCAGTATTGCACAATTTAAAAGAGGACTTAAATTTGTTGTAAAAGTATTTTTCATACTCTAGGAAAACCACAAAAACAAAATTTTTTTTTATAAAGACGTATAATTAATGTTCTGAAAGAAGAAGGAAAATGTTATTATATAAAATGGTCATTTAAAACCAGAGTAATCAGGAAGAGAGATGATTAAAAGGAAACAAAGAAAAAGAGCAACAAACAGAAAACAGTTACAAACACGGTAGATACTAATCCAACTATATTAATAATTACTTTATATGTGAATATTTGAAATACACCAATTGAGAGACAGACACTGTCAGAATGGATGAAAGAACATGTCATCTAGAAGAAATCTACTTTATATGCAATGTAAAGGCACGCATAGATAAGCAAAGGGATAGAGGAAGATGTTTCATGCAAACACTGATTAAGAGACATCTACAGTAGCTGTTAATTTCCGATAACGGGTATTTCAGAACAGGAGAATTTTCAGAGATAGCAAAGGACATTACATAATGACAAAGGGGTCAATTGTCCAACAAGAAATAACAGTCATTAGGATGTATGCACCCAACAATAGCACGCCCATATGTGTGAGACAAAAACTGACAGATCTGTCCGGAGAAATAAACAAATTCGCTGTTACAGTCGGAAACTTCTACATCTCTCATACTATAATTGATAGATACAGCAGGCAGAAAATCAATAAGGATATAGTTGAACTGAAAAATACCATTAATCAACTGGATCTAATTGACGTTTATAGACTAGCTTATCCAACAGCACCAGAACACACATTCTTCTCAAGCTCACATGGAACATTTACCAAGATAGACTAATTCTGGGCCATAAAACACACCTAAACCAATTTAAAACAACCGAAATCTTACAGTTTATGTTCTCAGACCACAGTAAAATCAAACTAGAGATCAATAACAGAAAGATAGCTGGAAAAAGTCATAAAATATTTAAACAACATATTTTTAAATAGGTCATGGAACAAAGAATAAATTTCAAGTGAAATTAATAATAGAACAAACTGGGTGTAAAGCATATGCAAACTTTTTGTTAGCTTTGTAATTATTCAGTAAATCTAAAATTGTTTTTAAAAATAAAGTCTTCAAAATACATCTTTCATGTTTTTATTGCATTGCTGATAAAAGTTAAAGAAAACCCAAATCCATCAAGTTTTATACCATGTTTATGGATTGGAAAACTCCTTATTTTTAAGATGCCTATTATCTCAATAAGTGATCTATTGATGCAAGGCAACTTCAACCAGTATTTCAGCACACTATTGAAAGAGATTAGCAAGGTGGTTTTAAACATTATATTAAAAAAGCAAAGAGCTAACATAGTCAAAACAACATTGAAAGAAAGGAACAAAATCAGAGGATTTGCACTACCTAATTTTAAATCTTACCATAAAGATACATTAATGAAGAGAACAAGTTGTTAGCACAAAGGTAAACATATAGATTGATAAACTAAATAGAAAGTTCTTAAATAGACTCATAAGCTATATGGTCAATTAATTTAAAACAAAGTTATCAAAACAATTCATTTACAAAAAGTTTGTTTAAAATAGTGCTAAAATATTGAGTAGACAAACATTGAGTACCTTGACCCTTATCCATATCACACACAGAAAATGAACTTAAAATGGATCATGGATCTAAATACAAGAGCTAAATCTCCAAAAATTCATGAAGAGAATAGTGAAAAAATGTTAGTGATGATGGTTTTTCCAAGATTTCTTAAATACAGCACAAAATGCACAGACTACAGTAAAAAATAAGCAATAAATTAGAATTATAAAATTAAAAATATTTTCATAACATATTTGATAATGGATTTTATCTACAATACATAAAAATTTTTGCAATTTACATAAAAAGAAGTCAAACAATTCAAATTTAAAAATGCAAAAATGATTTCATCAGATGCTTTTTATATGCACACATCATATATACACACATGTATTAACATATATGAATTGTAAGTGAAGAAAATCTTCAGGTTTTAAACAACATATATTTACTTTGACTCATTATTTCAGCATCTAGAATTTTAATGAAAGAGAAAATAATAAATATCCACAAGAAAAATTAGAAAAGAACTTTTTGTCTTTTTGTCTGAAAGAAATAGCTTGGCTTAGCATACATGCATAGTGATTACCTTTACAATGATTGCAATTATTACGACAGTCTAAACAGAGTCCACTAAATTATACTTCCACCTCATGATATAAACTTGTTTATGTTTACCTTAAAATACTACTTACAATTTACATCATAATTAATGCTTCCAAAATACTTGGCAGACACCAAAAAATTAAAATATTTAAAAACATCATAGCAGCCGTGTGAAAACTGCACAAAGGAAGGGGATTTTGGCTGCAGCATCAGGTGGCTGCTTCAAATTAGAAAGGCCTGATTTTTGCCATTCAAGTACTAATCAGGCCTAATCCCCTACTTAGCTGCTGAGATTAGATGAAATTGGATGGCATGGCCCTAGAGGAAAGGGCTGGTTTCTGTTTAACCCTTAGGAAAGAAAGTCTAAGCTTCTAAGTCTGCTCTAAACTAAGCAGTTAGTGAGGGAAAGGGTATGATGAGGCATCTCCTACCTCCCATCTTTTCATGGCTGGGATCTCAATTTTTAAGTTTTCTCCGGGCCCCCTTGGCCAAGGAGGTTCCATTCAGTTGGTTCAGGGCTTAGGATTTTATTTTCATTTCTCACAATTAATATTTAATAATATGTTATATATGATAACTTGTAACACATACTTAATATTAATAAAATAAATGTTATATGTTATATAATATATTATATATACTATGTCATATATATTATAATATTATATATCATATAATTGTAATATATAGTATATTATCTTATAATATATACTATTATATAATATATACACATAAATATATTTTATATTAATTTATATAATATCTGTACATACATATATGTGTAATTAAAGTAGTATTATAGCTGAAGACTCTCTGTGAAGTACATAATAAGGAAGTCAATTTAGAAAACCAAAGAAAAATAGAGAAGCACCTGGTATTGTCAAAAAAAAAAATCACACCAGATAAAGTTGGACAGGCGTGAAAAACAGACTTTAAGATTATTACAATAGGGGAGAGAAATTAAACTCAACTCTGTTGAAACAAACAACAAGAGAGTTTTTAAGCACTGAGTGGAAAAGTATTAGAGGACTTTATTTATTTGGTAATTTATTCTAAATTAGCAAGTTAGGATCATCATTTGATAAACTACCTTAAAAATCAGTGCAGTTCATCATATTGTATCAATTGAAGCACAGCAAACATATGGCAAAATCTAACATCCATTCATGACAAAAGCTCTCATTAAATATGAATAGGAGATTTCCTGAACTTGATAAAGAGTATCTACAAAATATTGATAGCTAAGATTATACTTAATGTTGAGAGACTGGAAGTTTTACCTTATTATCAGGAAAGAGTCCAGGATATCCTATATCACTACTTCAAGTTCATATAATATAGAAATTCCTAACTAATGCAATAAGAAAAGAAAAATAAATAAAATACATGCAAATTGGAAGGGAAGAAATAAAACTGCATTTGTCTGATCGTTGGTATAGAGAAGACCAAACAATCTTCAATGCAAAGAAGCAAATTTTTGAAAACATCTGCAACAAGTAAGTAACTAGGGCAAGGTTACAGAATATAAAGTCAATATGCAAAAGTCAATTTGTTTCCTATATACCAAAAATGAAAAATTTGATTGCAAAATTAAAAATACAATATCATTTACAAAACACCAAAAATATAAAATTCCCTAATATAAGTCTATCAGAATGTGTAGAGAGCTTATAGTGGAAAACTTAAGAACTTTGATAAAAAAAAATCAAAGAATATTTAAATAAAAACTATTCTGTGTTCATGGGTTAAAAAGTTAAATATTTTTCAGTTAATTCTCCCCAATTTGAATTCAATGAAATCAAAATTTCAGCAAGTTCTTTCTATACATATTGATGAAGTCCTTCTAAAATTTATACAAAAATCAAAGGAGCTAGAATAATCAAGAGAATGTTGAAGAAGAAAAAATGGAAGCTCTCACTGCCATATTTCAAAACTTATGTTTATGAAGATACAGTAATGCATGCAGCACAGTATTGATGAAAGATTAGAAACATAAACGAGTGGAAGAGATTAGAAAGGAAATGGACTAACACAGTCAATTTTTGACAAAGACACAAAGGCAATTCATTAAAGAGAAGGTAGTTTTTAACAAATGGTGCTAGAAAAGTGAGCAAAAATGGAAAGAGAGAGAGCATGCCCAGAGACCTACTTTCACAAAATTTAAGTTAAAATGCATCATAGAAGAAATTATAAAATGCAAAACTGTAAGCCTCTAGAAGGGAACAAGGGAGAAAACTGTGTGTACCTTGGATTTCCTGATGAGTTTTTAGATAAAGTAATAAAAACACAATTCATAAAAAAATTAAAATTTATTTTATTAAAATTAAAACTCTCTACTCTGTGAAAATACTGTGAAGACAATGAAAGGACAAGTTAAAACTGAAAGATAATATTGCAAAACACATCTGATAAAGCAGTTATATACAAAATACCCAACATATAACTAGAACTGTGCAGCTTGGCACAGTGCCTCAGGCCTGTAATCCTAGCATTTTGGAAGGCCAAGCCAGGGTGGGAGGATTGCTTCAGGCCAGGAGTTTGAGACCAGCCTGAGCAACAGTGAGAGCCATCTCTACAAAAAAATGGAAAAGTTAGTTGCCTGTGGTGGCCTTGGCCTGTAGTCCCAGCTACTTGGAAGGCGGAGGCAGGAGGATGGCTAGAGCCCAGGAGTTTGAAGTTGCAGTGAGCTCTGATGATGCCACTGAACCCTAGCCCAGGAGACAGAGCAAGACCCTGTCTCAAAAAAAAAAAAAAAAAAAAAATGCAATAAAATCTAAACAGACATCTCTCAATAGAAGGTATACAGATGGTATGTTAGCATATGGAAATATATGCAACATCATTTGTCATTAGGGAATTGCAAATTAAATCAATAATATGGTACTGCTCCATTCACATTAAAATAGCTAAAATCTCATTAACCTAACAATATTAATTGCTGGTGAGGATACAAAATACAAGAATTCTCCTTAACTGCTGATGGGGATACAAAAATGATACAAGCTCTTAAAAGACAATTTGTAGTTTCTTATAAAGCTAACCATCATCTTAGTGTAAGATCAAGTAATCCTGCTCCTAAGCATTTACCTAACTGACTTAAAAAATTATGTTCACACGAATAACTACAAGAAAATGTTTATAACATATTTATTTACAATTGCCCAAAACGAGCAGTGATAAAAATGTCATTTCTTAGGTGAATGGATAAGCACAGTATATATATTCATGTAATAAAATGCTACTCAGTGGTAAAAAAGAATGGTCTGTTAAAACATAAAAACATTAATGAATCTTAAAATCATAATGTCATGTAAAATTTGCCAGTCTGAAAAGGATACATACTGTATAATTTCATTTATATGACATTCATAACTCCTTACTCCTTAAGTATGTGCTACATATACTAACTACCTTTTAAAAATGCAGGATAGAAAGGGGTAGAAAGGAGTTATTAACAATGAAGAATCCAAGGAAACACTATCTCAGGAATGTGATCAGGGTCAATATAAAGAGTTATAAGTAGTGCTGATAGTGGGTTTCCTGATATGATATGACAAGAATGGCATTTTACCTCTGTGGTTCTCTTCCCCAAATACATAACCCCAGCATTACCATAAGAAAAACATCAAACAATCTCAATTGAGGGACATAGTACAAAATATCTTACCATTATTTATCAAAACCGTCAAGGTCATCAAAACAAGGAAAGTCTAAAAACTGTCTTAATCAAAAAAGAAACTATCATGACTAAATTAAATTTTGTATGCTAGATGGGATTTAGAAGCAGCAAAAACGTGTAAAAACTAAGAAAATTTTAATAAAATATGGACTTTAGTTCATAATAATGTATGTTTATTAATTCATAAAAGGTGGCAAATATACTATATATTGAAAATTTTTAATATTCAAGGATATTGGGTGTGTAATATGTGAGAACTTTGTGTGATCTTCACAGTTTTTTTGTAAATCTAAAACTATTCTAAATTAATGCATTTATTTTAAAAAGATATCTCATAAAAATCTTGTAACTGCTAAAGGAATAAGTGATGTTACTTTCTACATAAGTCCTAAATTGAGGGCAATGAAATCAATGCACAAATTGTATTATGCAAGTCTCCACATTTTTTTCTTTTGTATTTTTTTGTAGCTTCTTTTCTATATCCTATTGCTTCCTTGAGTCCTAGTCCCATAGTGATTGATTAACAATCCCTAACATTAGGGGATCTTCTGGAAACTATTTACCAACAATATGAAAGAATGTAAGTCAATGAAGAAAGGTGAAATAACAGATAATTATTTCTTACTTTCAATTAACATAGGAAGTATTTTTGGCGAGAAGGTATGTGACAAATACAAATTAATTAATTCATTTTTTCATGTATACAATATATATTAATGCCATGGTTTCATATGCATTTCTCTGCTATCTGAAATATTTTTTACTAAAATCTGCTAATGTATAGCTTTTATGCAAACTTTATATCATGTCTCTTTTCAGAAAAATGTTATAAAGATACATAGCTAATTTTCTCCTTGGATAAATATAGAATATGTACAAACCCCTTTAAAATATTCACATGTAATTTTATCTCCTAATCCAACCATTTTCTAGGTGTGACTCAAGTTTTATACTTCATTTCTATTTTTGCTCAGGAGAAATGAATGAATAGCTCAATCATGCAAATTATTCTTCAGAATGATTAATACTAGAGATGTGTGGCCGAAACCACATACGTACATACACCAACACACTCACACATATACATACACACAGAACCCTTAAACATAATTGTTTTTCAAATTACCTTTCGGAACTGACCTTCTATAATACCTGGCACAAATGGTAAATTTGAGTAAATTGTTTTATCATGTGTGTCTTTATCCTGTCATCTGTAACTACTTCTTCAAGACTTTTCTCATAATAGGCAATTTATGAATGGGGCTCTTCCCATTTTTCTCATAATCTAAGCTCTATCTTTTCTACCAGATCCTATCCTCTATTTGAGAAATGAGAAATTCTTGAAAAGCAGTATAACTGTTGGTGGTACATTAAGTGGCTGGCTTGGGGACATTTGCTTCCTGGCCATTATGCCAGTAAATCTAAAAGGGCCATGTGTATGCCACAGTACTGAAGTTTTATAACTGTTGTATACAGACTTATAATCCGCATGTAATTGGGATTCATTCAGCATGTCTCAAAGTAGAAACGGGAAAATTTTATGTTAAAATAAAAAATTAGTACAGCAGAGCTATCATTTCTGAGTAACTAGAAGCAAGGTATGTTCTACCTGTGTCTGCATGTAGTTTTGTAGCATAAGGAGAACAAAGGAAGAAGAAGAAGAAGGAGAAGGAGAAGGAGAAGGAGAAGGAGAAGGAGAAGGAGAAGGAGAAGGAGAAGAAGAAGAAGAAAGAGGAGGAGGAGGAGGAGGAGGAGGAGAAGGAAAAGAGAGAAGAGGACATACAAATACATATATTTACTTTTTTTTTTTTTTACATATGTTATACTTCTCAGTTTTGAGGGCAAATTCCCCATGGGAATGTACTGATTCTTTTGCCTTTTGAATAGCCCAAGCCCTCTGAGCTGTCACTAGTGAGTTTAGTTTTTGTGGGATGACAGTCTATTATGTTTGAGAACTTGTACACATCATATGAAATCTAAGTTAGACCACCTAAATTCAAATTCTCTTTTCTACTTACAACCAGAATAATCAAGGGAAAATTTCTCTAATATCCATTTTCTCAGCTTTCAAACTGAAATAACAAAAATAATTTATTCACAGCATCATTTTATTAATTCTGCAGGTAAATAAATACAAAGAACTTAACATAGTGTCTAGAATAATAAACATATAATGAATGATAAGTCCTCAATATTAATTTCCACTAGTAGATTCCCTCTTATTACAACAACATAGTCAATAGAGTCATTTCTAGTGAGGACCTGTATTGCAATGATAGGTATTCTCCTAAGTAGTACTGAGGTTCTGGAATACTCAACCTAAAACACTGTTTTACCAAAACAAGGCCATGTCTTTGCCGGACGATAGGGCACCTAAGGTTTGTGCCTACAGTCTGAAACCAAATAAGTACAAAAAAAGTTCCTGTCACATTCTTACGTCAGAATGAACTGTAGTTACAGATTGCTGCAATGGACATATTAATTTATTATGTGTGAATAGAAAAAGTTATAGGTAAGTAATTGCCAAATACAATTTACAAGGCCATTATTTAGAAACTGGAATACTATGAGGATGCAAGGATCAATTAATCATAGCCAGAAGTATTGGTTCTTGGTCAGGTTTATTTGACATCAAACTTTGTCTTGTCTACATATTAAAAGTGTCAGTAGTCTAAAATCCCCTTTATTTTAATGAGGATTGTATAATTGTAAATTTTATAATACATTTTTTGAAATATAAAAAAATAAATAACCACATTTATTATTGTTTCTAAGACCTGGAAACCAAGTGTGAGATGGACCATTTCCCAATGGCTTCCTCTGCTGATCTTTTCTATGAACAGTTTTTAAGTGCAGTTTTTTGTTTCTGTTTTTTGTTTTTTTATTTTTTATCTCCATTATACTGCATACCAAAAGACTGAAGCTTCTTCTCATATATATTTTCCTCATTTCATATCTCAGTTGTAGGAAGGTAAATTTGTTAACTATTTCATTCTCTCATATACATAGAGATTAATAAATGTTTACCTGTGTTAGGAACATTCCCGATTCCATTCTCTTAATTATTTTAAAGTATACCCTAACTTATTGTTGATTATAGACACCTTGTTGTGCTATTAAATATTGTTCATTCTCTCTAACTGTATTTTTGCACCCATTAACCATCCCTACTTATCTCCCCATCTTCCCCTCCAAGGGAAAAAAAACAAAAAAACACAACAACTTACATGTAGTCTTTGCTGATTTCTGTGGTGAAAATGATCCCACCTGGCCAATTTCAAACTGCCAATGTGATGTTGCTGAACTCAGAGTTACAAGGAAATGTGCAAAATTGTCTTGTAAGCTATTGGTAACTCAGCTCCAGTACAACATTCTGTGCTTGTGTGTGTGTGGTAAGTCTTGATACACCAGAATTTGTTTCAAATACTGGGGAGACAACAAAGAACAATATAAAATGTCTACCTTTGTGGAATGTACAGTCTAAGGGGAGATACAAAGGTTAAACCAGTAAATGAATAAATAAGCCCAATAATATCTACAGCACCAAGTGAGAGAAAACATAATATGAAAATGTGATAGTTAACGGGGGGCTTTGATGGCCAGGAGAATTTTTCCAGATAGTTATATTAGTAAAACCCTTTTTAAGAAAGTGGTATTTGAACTCAAACTTATCTGGTATCAAGGAACAAACCATGCAAAGTATTGGGAGCAGTATGCTGAAAATAGCCTTGAGGTGAGAACATGCTCAGTGTTTTTGAGAAGCAGAAATAAGCTCAGTGTGACAACTGGGAAATAAGTGAGGAGAGACGTAAAAGATGAGGTCGGAGGGACAGGGCACATTATGGAGAGCCCAGTCATGTAAGATAATTAGAATTTTAGTGCTAAAAGGCCGCAGTATATTAGAATCTAACATTTGCCTCTAGAGGAACAATTTTAGGGAGAGACTTCAGAAATGTGCAAGGATATCTGTATTTGGCATTGAAAGAAACAGCAAGTTAACATAGAAATCTTCATTCTCAGTAACATGTTCTTACACTACCTGATATTAAAGCTATGAGCCTGAAGCACTGTTATGATTGTCTTCAGATTTTGATAAGCAAGAAAAAGTTTCATTTTGCATACAAAATTAAAAGTTAAGGCTTTTCTGATTACTGAAGACAAATTATGCTCTTCTACTCTCATGTGAAAACAGAACTAGGTATCGAGATGGTAAGTGTCAGTGACTTGCCTTTGTTCAGATGTTGAGATTTTAAATTCAGTTTTAAACAACATATTTTCTTTTAGTATCATAATTTTTCTATGAGGTAGTCAGATTTGATTGGTCATACAAATTTAAAATGTAAAAAGTGAAGCTCAATGAACTCTGGTGACTGACCCATGTCTGATATAATTTCACATTTTATCTTTCCTACTTCTTTCCCATGTTAATTACATCATACTTCTTTCATAATTTATATTTATTTGGGATATCCTACTTTTTTGAGTGCTATTTTTTAAATATAAAATAATCAGATTTAACAAACTAGTTAAAAATGGATCCAATTTTCATGTTTAAAACTTGATTAAGTCATAGATGTGTTGCTTTTCCTCATAGTACTCTACTTCTATATACTGTTATCTCTGTGAAGTTTGGTTATATGAAGAACCATAATTATTATTAAAATTATAAGAACTTGTTCAAATATTAAAATTATCTCAGATAATATGGTTATATCCATAGAAGCAACAATAATTTTTACCTCAGTTCTCTTTTTGATGTAAGATATTCTTGAACGATTTTATTTCAGTATAGAATTAGCCTTCACTAAGAAACTTATAATGTCATTTTGATAGCTGTTCTCTATGCTGTAGCATTTCAATGAGATGACATATAATTAAGTAATTGCGATTATTCTTTGAAGATATGGAGAGCTCAAAAGCTTTGTGCATTAATGGGAATAAATTAAAGACTATGGGAAAAAAAACTAGATAGTGTGAATGATATTAAGTTTATTAATCTATAAAATTAGATAGGTTTGTAAAATTGGTATTATCAATTTGTTATGTGCCTATATCTAGTCTACACTAACTATAGGTGGGATACATAATTTGGTACCATACAAACATTTATTACTATCAAGAAAAGGAGAACTTTTGACTTCCCACTGCTGCCTAGTTCTACTTATGAACATTCCTTCTTAGTTTCTCTTTCTTACCTATGGAATAAGGAGTTTATAGTGAGACTGATCAGTGTTTAGGTCATCTACTAGTTGATATGTCAGTAGTGGAAAGGATAACTGTTAATTTTCAAAGCTATACACTGAATGATACTTTGATTTTCATTCAGTGATTTTTCTGTTATATGTAGATTTCCCTTGAAAGCTCTCTAGGAAACTGATATAACCGGTAGGCTGAATTGAGCTATTCTTAGATCCCTGGCCCTAATTCTATTATGCTAGCATAAAAAGTAACCTGGGACTCTATTTGGATTTGTTACACCCTCATGATTATGCTTCTCAGGGGAATAGTTAGAAAGATGGAAGATGGTTTATCTGCCCTCAAGAAGTTCACAATCTAATATAGGAAACATTCATATAAATATGAGTTATTGCTCTTTTGGCACCAAAATATAAGGGAGCATATTTTATTCTGCTTTAGTGTACAGAGCAGGGGAAATTTTTTTCATGGAACGTGATATTGGACTTTGACCCTGATGCAGTAAATAAAGTTTTTCTAGATGTAGAATAAGAAAGCACAAAATTGAATACAACAGGCAAACTTGAGTAAATGTTTGAACGTACATTTTAAATAACCAGAGGAAGATTAGATACGGGATGGTACAAGAAGCGAACATAGAATCAAAGCATGCTTTAGATAGATAAGAAACAAGCTTGGGGATAACAACAATGTTTTGGAATGAGATGAAAGAGTGAGGTGAAGAAAACTCAAGTATTTCTTTGTGGATAGAGATCATGTTGGGTACCGAATCTGAAACAAAAGAAGAGAAACATTTTTGGAAGGTGGTTTATGAGAAAAGTTTAGAGATTGGTTTGAAGAATCAGTATACAGGTGACCGAAGAAGTATAGGAGACAGTTGGAAATAAGTATATTTTGCTCAAGATTGAAGGTAGATTTTAAGATAAGAATTTGAAAGTCATTATGATGTAGAAAATATATAGTAAGCTGGACAAAATACATACTGAAAATACAACTCCAACAAGACACCTAGTGAATTGTGTTTTCACACATTCCCTTTATTTCTGCAAAAGATGGTATGGATGCGTTGAATTGAAAGATGGACAAAGAGAAGTGGTAAGAATATTGATAAAGCCTTAAGAGACTTGCTGGTGCTCCTTTCTGAGATACAAGTGGCCGGAGTCAGCCATATGAACAGGAAGGGACAGGAAATGAAACCTTTAATGAAAATCATTATCAGGGGAGAAGAAATGGTATCAATGGGTCTGCCCTAAGGTGAACAGGTTGATTACACAGTATTTGAGTCCATGAGGTAGTAAACATAAGAATCTCACCAGAGGGAAAACATTTTGTCCCATGTGAATACAGTTTGGAAGCTCCAACACTATCTGGGAGTCCAAACTTTCATGGATATAGAGGACTCAGCTGAGCACAACACTGGAATCATTTGCCGCTGCACAGACTTAGACAATAGTATCTGTGCATGGGAGAAATACAGAACTCTTTCCAGTCCCCAATGCCCATTTTTAATAACCAATAAATAACCATACCTGTGGTGGTATTAAACCTCAGGAGAGGGGTACCTAAACACAGTGCTAGAGTAGCACACTAATTACTAGTAAACACCTGGATAGGAGATAGAACAGTGGAAGGCTCTAAAAGAGAAACTGAATTTCATGCTAATCTGAAAAGGGGTACTTTCATCATTGCTCTTTGCAATATTATTGTGATTGGGAGAGTTTTTATTCTCTAAACTTCAATATTGGGTTGTTCTCATTTTAGATAATATTAACATTAGCTACCACAATAGGGAATTTTCCTTCATCACTAAGTTAGTAGTCTATCTGGAACTTTTCCTAAATTATTATTCATAAAATAAAGTGAAAATGTTGTTATTGTAATTAACCAGAGATTTTCATAGGGCAAATGGTAACAGAAATTAATGACAATGTGTTTTCTTAAGATCATTCATTTCATAATTCATTATAGTTTTTAACAGAAATTATATTCTATAACAGATTTCAAATATAGGATGTTCTGTGGAAGAAACTAAACTGCTTTGTCCAACTTTTTATGGCAAGGGTTTAGAAACACATGATATCGCATTTAAAAATTATTCAATAACTTCTTAATTTGAGGAAAAAAATTGGGTATACATTTATAATATTTATAAAACAATTTCTAGCTATTAACATACTGAAAGTATTTTAGGACCATTTTATTTGTTTATTTCCCCCTAGCACCAAATGACATTCTTCTTATCATTTTGGCCATGAGGGCCATCATGCTCGGCCCTCAAAACAACATAAAGCATTCTGGAATAGGTAGTACGTGCATTGCTAGCTCAGAAATAGATGACAATGTCACAGAAATACTCAGCATATACATTTCAAACAGTAAGTGAAATATTTATACTTTTAGAAGAATTAACAGGATATAAATATCTTTGGAGGAATTAGACTATGAATGAAGGATTAAATTAAATGTATCATACATTGATGTCAATAAATTTTTACTCCCTGGACACTGAAAGAAAAATATCTTTTCCAGGATCCTACTAAACATAGCAAAAATTAAATACAAATACTTTATTGAGTACAATTTCTATAGAATGAAATATCCACATTAGGATATTTTCAGAAGCTATAGCCACTGAGCGATCACTAAATTGTCTCAAGCCATCTTCAACAATAAATACTAGGATTTTTTAAAAATGTATGTTCCTGGTTTCCAACACCCCCTCCATTTGAATCAGAATATCTATGAGTGGAAAATATAATATGCACTTTTTAAACAAACAAGTATTCTCACGTGATTTTTATTCACATTAAGACTTGAGGACCTCTTATATAAAAGTAAGTTGTTATTGTTGATTTTTTTTCCTACTGAAAAATGCAATAAGGATTGAGTATAAGTCTTGAAAGATCATACTTTCTGTAAAATTGGACTATACTAAGCAATCAAAATACCCAATTATGAGGCATAGGTCAACATTAAAATATACAAAGAAGCAGCTTGAAAAGTAGTCTATGTGAAGGCCTAGCTGAGCTGACTTTGTATAAATTATGAAAAAGAACAAGGCATAATGAAAATTAATCTGATTGTAGTTGGCAGGATGGGTTGTAGTGTTAACAGAGGGAAAAGACAAGGGAAAGAAATACAAAAATAATTGGTCAGAGTGTGCTACAAAGCTCAAAAAAACGGCAAAAAGAAAATATTTCATCAGCAAAGTTCAAGGCCATGGGCAAAAAATGTTGGGGAAGAAAATATGGCAAATATTTTCTTATGGCAAATAGAGAAATTAAACAACATGGCAAAATATGGCAAATAGAGAAATTAAACAACAGAAAATCCAGGAAGGAAAAAGAATTGCCAAGAAAGCTTCTTATGGTATACAAGAATGAAAGGACAACGTAGCTCCTGCATCATCAAATTGTCACTCATTTGTGAAGGCAGTAGAGACACCTGGAAAATAACTCACTGTAATGTTGGATGTGGAATGTTATAAAAGTTATATTACTATAAGAAATATCATAGCAAATTAGGCCCCTGAAAATGTGGCCTAAATGTCGGAAATATAATAAATGATATAATGATGTTTTGCTTCAGCAAATGACAAAATGCACATTACACAGAATAGCCTTTTTATACAGGTGAAAACTATACTGAAGGCTTACTACTTGGAAGGATGAGTTATAGAGATATGACTACTTTGCAATAAATTACTTTGATAGGAAAATGCCTTGACATTTAGGGGGCAAGCAATTAATTCTCTACAAGTTAGAAGGCTATATTTTTAAGAAACAATGAATAGGTAAATAACAGAGTTCTTAGGACTAAATTCCAGAACTCAAATGTATTTCAACCTCATTCCTGCTTGGATCTATCTGTAAATATTTGAACATATTTTCCCTTTCCCACCAAAATTCAGACATGAAACTCTATCTAGGCTGGACAACTAAACATAAGAAAATTCAGCGGTTGTTCTTGCAGAAGAAATAGAACATTGTAGAGGTGGACATTGGTTGTCTATTTGTGTCCTGTAGTTATATAGTTTGTGATGTGTGTACCTGATATGCAATAATATAATATAATATGATATAATATATCACAGTTCATATTATTGCATTTATGAGCAGTAACCAGAATAACTTACAAACATTGACATGACATATATGGAATCAAAGACTGGTTTTATTTTACAAGATTAGTTATAAAGAGAAATTATCAAACCTGATGTCTGCTCTGTCTTACTGTCCATGAAGGTGTTTGAAGTTGGTGGATATATGTAACTGACTGTGATAAGAGACTATTTTACATGATAAAAATTTTGAAGTTGTTGCATTATAGTCATATATTATATGTATCATCAAAAGATCAGCCTATTACATACATAATTACTAAAGATTATGAAAAAAGAACAATTCTGAAAATTTTACTTGTTGGGCCCCAGTTTAAAACAATTGTGCTCTCTTGAAAAAGCCATTTGAGAGCTATAATAACGATTTCACTTAAATTAATCTTCCCATTATGCCCAATGCAAGTATCCTGGTCTTCCTAGGAACAAAAAATAATCCTGATATATATTCTTATAATCAAGTCAAAATATAAAACGATGGACATGTCCTGACGTAATCAGTAGAGATTGGCTCTTAGGGCCATTTGACATTTGGTCTTATGTTTTGATTATTTCAATCTAGCCCCAAGTTTTCAAATATATCTTAAAATCATTCTCTAAAGTGTGAGACAATTGCATACAATTATGTATATTCTTAAATAAAGAATGCTTTAGGTTAGGGAGAAAAATAAACCAAGATACTCATTACTACTTATATGAAATTTTGGATTTTAAAATCCAGGCACATAGCACTTTATTTGACTCATTTCATTGGACTAGAAACTTAATTGTGTTATGAAGAAATGTTTTCTAAATTTTTTCTGTCATTTTCTTAGCACTTCACCAAAATTTTTATGAGGCTATTTTGAAAGTTAACTACAAAACACACACTGAGTGATATTTTCATTTATTATTCAACTATATGATGTTTTTCAGTAAACCTTGCATTATAAAATATTTTTGGTTTATACTGTAGAAAAAAAATACAAAAATCTTTTCTTCTCTAAAACTGCTTGAACAGGAATTATATTCATGCTCATTTTTGATTATAGAACAATAATCCTTTAAAAAACACACGAAAAAAACCAAAACACACAACCAAACATAAAACCTTTCTATTTTACTTAAGCCCATCTGAAGAAAGTAAATACTTTTCTTTTTTATTCCACAAGATATAAATCCCTAACTTTGATGGTAAAATCAGATACTTTGTGTTTCTCTGGGGAAAAATGAATAAAATGAAATCAATCTAAATAAATCCAACATCTTTTTAGGAATAATATATGAACAATAGAATCAGCAACTAAAGAACTCCTAAAATGAGTATGAAAAAGATATTTTATAAAGTATTTTAAAAAAAGAAAGGTGGAAAACTGGTAAATAGGCCAATATCAGTGCTGAAAATTTGAAAGCTTGCTTTTATGGTAGTCATACACAGTAAATTCAATAGCAAAATTACATATCAATTTATATGTATTGCCGTGGATGATACATATTATGCAAATATATTTGACCTTTAAAAAGATATGTTGATATTTTATCTATGCAAAAAACCCAAAAACATCACCATAGTTGTATATGATTATCTTAGCACTATTATTTTGCATTTATGTTATATTTACAAGAACTAAGAACAGTTGAATTTATATATGGTGTTAATTCTAGCAGAAAATGTTTTACAAGATGCATTGGATGGTGTAGCTTGTAGGACAATAACTGATATGGAACACAAATGGAAAACTGACTTTATTTCAAATGAAATAATAAGAGTAGTAACTGCTTCAGTATAAGGCATATGAAGTGACTATATATATACACATTTGTATACATATATTTAAAATGCGTGTGTGTGTGTGTGTGTGTGTGCCACCAGTGATGCTCTTTTGGCTTAGAATAAAATTCTAAGTATTTATCAAGGCATATAAGGCCCTTTATTATCCTACCTCCTACCTAAATCTGCTGAACTTATTTTTTGCCACATGTACATAAAGCATGTATATACACAGATTCATATATTTACAGTTTCTACAGTCTATAGTCACAATTAATCTTTACATATATCCTTCCCCTCTCCCTATTGTCCATCCAAAGTACCTTTTTAGCTTTAAGAGTTTTCTCAAAGGTCAATTTGTTTCTGGAATTTTTGCCATTGATTGCAGCTTAACCTCCCTGTCTATTTATTCTAATAATGCCCTATACAAAGCTTTGTCCAAGTATTATCATATCATTTTGTGATTAATTTACTTTGATCCCACCTCATGAAAAACAGAAACAATGTTATGTATGTCTAACTTTGTATCTCAAAAGAAAGGAGCAGAAGAGGTACATATTCTAAGATATGTGAATAGTGTCAATTTATATTTTGAGCACCTTATTTACTCCTCACAATAACTATAAGGCTGTTTATTAGCACAGTAACTTTTACAGATGGAGAAAATATTTATTGCAGTTCATATTAACAATTGGAGTTCCTGAAATATGGACTTAGTTTTGATAAATTTAAAATTCTCTTTATTTTATATCCCATTGTTAAATTAATATAACTGAATATATTTTTCTCTTTATTTTACTCATGATGCTATTGCTTCATAGGAAAATTGGCTTTCAATAGAAACATAAGGGAGGTAACCCTTCCATATTTTTCTAAACTATGTACTGTTTGAAAACTCATGGTACATCTTAGGCAAGGCAAAATCATGGTCATGGTTAACGGCAGTAAATCAAGGCTGATCCACCTATCTTTGATTTATGATGGATGAGCTCTTTTTCTATGGATGTTTGAGCAAAGCTGTTTCTTTCACCCACAGATGATTTATTTTGGGTGATCTACTTGTCCAATGAAGATTTATTACAGAGGATCTACCATCCAGTGTGATTAAATATGTGCAGTTGACTTGTCCAGAGGTAAGTAAGAAAAACTGAGAAACACATGCACATTGTATACCAGCCTGAAATCACTGAACCTAAGTTCAAAGCAGAAAAGTAAGACTGTATGCTAAGAAATTGCATATGCTCCCTTTGTAATGATATTTTTAACATTATTTTATTACTGTGTCAAAATAGGGCTATATAATTAGTTAACATTATCAAAGCCCTTTTGTTGGGGTTGGGGGTGGTGTTCCTCATCAGTGGTGAACATATCTTGCTCTTGCTCTGTAAACCTATCTTGCCCTTCCTCAATAAACTGCATTTCATGCTAGCCTTGTTTTTGGTGTGTCTGGTCATTCTTTGCCCAAGAGCACACCAAGAACTGAGAACAAACAACTATGACCCGGCAAAACCAGTCACAAAAAACTTTATGTGCTGCATTATTGCATTTATATGACATGCCCAGAATAGGTAAATTTATAAGTACAGAAAGAAGATTAGCAGTTGCCTAGCGCTCGGTGGCTGGGTGGGAGAGGATGACTATTCACTGCTAATGGATATGTTTTTTTTGAAGGAGTAGGTGGTGATGAAAACATGCTGGAATTAGATAGTGGTGATTCATATGCAACTATGTGAATATATTAAAACCCCCTGAATTGTTTACTTTTGGTGATTGAGTTTTATATTATATGCATTCTATCTCAATAAAGCTATTTTTTAAAAAAAGAAACAGATTAGAAATGAGTAGTAGTGAAGGATGATAATGACTAAACTACTTCAATTTCTTTTTTAAAATTTTAACTCAAGTTTTTTTATTGAGATGTAATTAATAGAGCAGAGTAGTCACTCCCCATTCACTGCCCTCCCCGCAGTCCCTGGAAACCACTAATCTACTTTCTATTTCTATGGGTTTGCCCATTCTGGACATTTAATATAATTGGAATCATACAGTATGTTGAATTTTTAAGATTTATACTCAAGTATTTCATTTTTTTTTTGGGTGCTAATGTAAATGGTAGTGCATTTTTTATTTCAAAATTCAATTGTTTATTGCTGGCACATAAAAATGAAATTGACTTTTGTCTATTTTGCTTTATTCTGCAAACTTGCTATGATCACTTATTACTTTCAGGAGTTGTTGATCATTTTGGGTTTTCGACACAGAACATGATGTCATGTGTGAACAAAGATAGTTTTATTTCTTTCTTTACATACAATAAATATAGCTTTTGATTCCATTGCTTGTCTTTTTGTATTAACTAAAACTTTCATCACAATGTTGAATAGGAGTGTTAAAGGTGGACATTCTTGCCTTCTTCCTGATCTTGGTGGAAAGGCTTCTAGTTTCTCTCTATTATATATGATGTTAGCTGTAGATGTCTTGTAGGTATTCTTTATGAAGTTGAAGAAGTTTCACTTTTTTCCTAGTTTTCTGAAAGTTTTTTATCATCAATGAGCATTAAATTTTGTCAAATTCTTTTTTCCATACCTATTGTTATGATCCTGTTATTTTTCTTTCTGAGTATACTGATTTGATGCTTTATGTAAATTGATTTCCAAATGTTGATCCAGGATTGCATACCTAGAAGTAATCCCATTTGGCCAGGTGTGCAATTATTTTATATATTATTGAATCACATTTGCTAATATTTTGTCAGGGATTTTTAAATGTATGTTTATGAGATATATTGGCATGATAGGTTTCTTGCTTCCTTTTCTATAATGTCTTTATCTAGCTTTGATACCTTTGATATTCATTTAAGATACAGCAAGTTTTTAGGTATTATATTTGTCTATACTTGGTGTTTTAAAATAGTGGCTTTATCAAAATACAATGTTTCACCAGTTTAAATTTATTAAATAAGTTTTGACACATGTATGTAGTCATGCAACACAACACTGTAATCAAAATAAAAAATAATTTTCTCCCCTCAAAATGTTTCTTTTTGTTCATTTGAAGTTAATTCTTTTCATCCACAGATTCAAGTAATCACTGATTTACTATCACTGTAATTTTTCCTTTTAAATAATTTTATATACTGTATTTTGAATCCTAGAACACATAGTCTTTTGTCTGATTTCTTTGTTTAGTAAAAAATCTTTTGCAAAGCTGAGTAGAATGTCATTATATAACTCTATCTGTTTGTACCTTTACCTCCGAATGAATGGTAAGTTGGATCTAGTTTTCTGTTTTGTTTTTGCTACTATGAATAAAGCTGCTTTGAATATTTGAGCTTATGTCTATGTGGACATATGCTTTCGTTTGTTAAAATATACCCCAGCAGACAGACAAAATGGACTCCCTGTGGCTAAAATGACACACATCAAAACCAGAACCAAAGGGCTATAATCTGGTGAGGGATTGGTCACAAGGTTTTCTTTGCTATAATTAAGCAAAAAGCAGTTCCTGAAAAACATTGTCAAAGCAACCTACAGCTGGAAATTTCCCAAACGACCCAATAGACTGCCATACACAGCCAACTGGACTCCCCACTCTCCACCACCCTCCCATTTTGCTATCCTCTATATCTCTGATCGCACAGAGGACTGGCCTTCCATTCATTCCTCAGAAACAGCCACAGACCTCAAGCCGGTTTCAGCTGGCTTATAGAGGATACGCACAAACTATCTTTGTGACCTAGAGTTCACCTTTTGACAGAAAGAGCCAAGTTCCATCTCATTTTAATACTAAAAACTCAGCATCTAAATGGACATAGAGTGAATGTTACACATATGCTTACCTATAATACATGTGCTTAGCTTTCTTCATAATGATTGAAAAGCTTTCCCCAAACCCGTTTAACATGTAATGTGAGGCAGACCTAGTAATGCATTCCCTTTCTCTTCTTTCAAGCAAGCACTTTCAGTTTCCTCTGGAGTTCGTACTCTCCAATTTGCAGATTGTTTCTTTAAAAATAAAGTTTTCTCCTGTTTCTTATTCTGTAGATTTCATGCTTATTGTTAACACATTAATCTTGAGTAAGGACCTAGGAATGGAACTGGTAAATCATTTAGTAAGTGTGTGTGTGTGTGTGTGTGTGTGTGTGTGTGTATGTATTTTGGAAAAAGTTGCTGAAGTAACTTTCAAAGTGGTCATACCAATTTTTCAACCCCATTCACAAAATTTGAGACTTTTAATTCCCCCAAAACACTTGGAATTGCCAGTCTTTTTTCATTTTGGCAATTACAATGCTTATGTAGTACTGTTTCATTGTGGTTTTAATTTGAATTTCTTTATTAACTGTTATTATTGAGCTTCTTCTCTATTGCTATTCCTATATCACTTTTATCGATATGTCTTTTTCCTCCCATTGCCTGTTTTTTTAAATGGATCTTTTGTTGCTTTGTTACTTAATTTTAAGGTACTTAAAATTTACGGTAAACTTAAATTTAAGGTTTCCTTATTATTCGGGACACAAGTCCTTTAAGAGATGCATGATTCTTAGAGACTTTCTTACCTATTTCATCTCCTTAACCTGTTTTAATTTCTCTTTCCTATACTGTATCTTGGAATCTACTTCAAGGCAGTAAACCAAAACAATCTAACAATTACCCTTTTTTTCCCTCTTTTCTCAGAGACCACATTCTTGCTTTGCATGCTGTCCAATTGTCTCAGAACTTTTGTTTTATTTATTTTATATAGCTTCCTAGTTCTTTATGAAGGCATTATGAATTTCAATAGCAATTAACCATCGATGAGTATAGAATCCTTTCTCAAATTTCAAAGCTTGATTTAATAAAAATAATGTTGAAATTGCCTTTAAAATCAATAAGAGTTCTTCAATAAATGGTGTTGGGGCTAGAGGTTATTCATTTTTTAAAAGTAACCATCTCCTTGCTTTCTGTGATTAAATTATGTATTGTCTAACTCAAATGATCCATAGAACCATAAATAAAAATTTATGAAAATTTTAGACATAAATATATGAAAGTATATTTATGATATTAAGATACTTAAGGCCTTTTTGAACAAAATATACAAAAACAAAAGGCATAAAAGGAAAGAATGATGGATTTGACTATATTAATTTCTTAAGCCACTATTTTAAAACATAATTGAAGAATGTGTTTTTTATTGTAAAAATAAATGATTATCTATCTATCTTCAAGAATCCAACATTCTTAACCCAAAGTAATAAAAGTAATATATTGTTATTGAAAACACAGGGGGGTTTTTTGGCTTAGATGCAGTTGCTTATGGCACAAAGATCCAATTATTGAGACAACAGAATGGCCAAGGAAGGAAGGAATTTTAATGTAAATGACATCTGTTGAGAGAATAGGAGAAGTAGTCTAAATCTGTCTCGCTGACCAACAGGGATCATGGGCTTTTTAAGGAGTGGCCACGTGCATTGAGACAGGTCATGGAGGATGGTGATTCTTGGCATCAGAAATCTATTTCAGAGGTCTTCAAATCTCAACTCCCTTGTCTTGCAAAAATTCTGCCATTTCTAGGAAACACTCAAAAAGTTCAAGTAGTTAGTTAAGGGAGGAGATTCTAAAAATTCATATAGAGGTCATTGAAATCTGTTCATAGAGCAGGGATTTGTATATGAACAGACATTTCTTAAAAGATGAAAAGAAACAAACGACCAGTAGATATATATATTTCATAATTCATTCTGATTTTTATCTCTCAAATTACATAAAAATTTTGATAACACCACAGTTTGGCTAGATACTCTCATACATTGGTGGTAAGCATAAATATAACATGACCAAATTGTCCCAGTTGGCCTGGGACACTACTATTTTTTGAATGTTAACTTGGCATAATTATAAGTAATCTTTTCTTTTGCTGTCGACACATTCCAGTCTAAATAATAAATTATAGGGTTGCCATATACAAAGAGGTATGGAAACTCATAGGAAATTTGTATGTATTTATTAAATGCCAGATTTTTACTTCTTTGCACCTTTCCCATAGAAATTCTTCCATATGTGCATGGAAGGCCTACAAAATTATATTTTTGCCAGCATCATTTATAACATTTGAAAAACCAAATCAGAAAAATGAAACTTGTGCAGATACTTTCACTTTATTACAAAACAGCCATTTGTCATCTTCCTGTCTATAAAAAAAATCTGTTTTTTTCCGTGTATTGAACATGTGCTTCATTAGTGCCTCCTGAGCCACAGCAGGGGAGGAGGGTGGATAGCATAAATGTTGATTTGTCTTTAATGATGTTAATTCCATTTATCTTGATAGTGACTTCCTTAAGTATAGGAATGTAATGCCACTATGGCTAATGAGACCTGAGGAAGTTTGCAGAAGGTGTTCTAGCAAAATAGCACTTGATATGAATTTTGGTTATGTGTAAGTGACTGGTCATTTTCTACCTATGAATGTGGATAGGTAAGGAGGTGATGACAGCCATAATTGCATTGTCTTGTAGTCGTTAGGAGAGTTTTCAAAATAGTGAAGATGACTAGGCAGAAATATGCAAAGTAGTTTGGGAATTTGATGACATAATAGGGCTCCTGTTTTACTCATCCTTGAAAACCACTGATTAGGGACAGCATTTCTGAGTTGAGTTTTGAGCTGAAAACTCTGTGATAGAAAGGAACAGCCATAAAATGCTGCGGCTATAGACTACTAGAGATGGATGGAGAAACAACTGTAGGATCTTGAACCATGAATAGGCTTGGCATGTGTGAGAAATCCCTCCCTATGTCATGTAAGATAATATTCATCTTATTGTTTATTTAAATTGCATACCAGATTCCAACTGATTCAAATGCTCATCTGTCAGGTAATGGAAAAACAAATTATGATTTATCATTATTAAACATTTTGCTTTGGCAAAAAAGAATGAGTAAGATACCGACATAAGTAACTTCGTTGCATAAAGAAAAACTATAGAGATTATGATACATGTGTATAAACACACACCCACACCACATGCATCAATAATACACACGTTCTAAGGTTTAAATGCATATGAAATGTTCCTGCTATGCATGCCAGCATATGATATACACTTGACAGCACAGAGAATGCTTTAGAGAAATATGCACTAAATGTACAACAGGGACTATGTTTAGAAACAGTGGCGGGGACTGGGATGCTGAGTTTTTCAGTGTTGTCCTTGTATTGATCAATAACTTTAAAAAGATTTGTTGCACAGAACATATTAATGTATAAATGACATAATTAATACAAATACAGAAAATAAAGAAAAGTTTGAATATATTGGATAGAAAAAATAAAAAAATAAAAACTCGTCAAGATCATTGCTTTGTAGAAAATGTGTTTGTAGCAAATTGCACACTATAAAATGCTTAAGGCACAGAATAGGGTAGGAAGAAAATCTTTCTTATGTGACAGTGAATCAAATGTTTCTAATCTCACCCACAGAGGTTTGACAATATATCTTGTCTGTGTTATCATGAAAGGGAAGGCCTGCCTGACTCTCAGGGATCTATCAACCTCTGGCCATCATTAGCCTCTTATTTGATATTCCAGCCTAGAATACCCTAGGCTATAGTTATCTTTAATAGTTGAAAAGTTCAGGGTTAACATAAAAGACAAGTAAGTGCTGTAATGATTGAGGTACCATTTAGTGAACTAAAGCAGTAATTTACCAAATGGTACCCTACAGGCTGAAAAAATTAATACTTTTTCTAGAAGTGCCTAAATTAATCCCAGGGTATAGTTAATAAACTGTCAGACATTATTTTAATGTTTCTATAAATTGTGGAGGGAGTTAATTTTTGTTATCAATTTCAGTGGAAAAAAATCTTTGTTACATCTTTCTTTGAATTTAATTTTTAAACATTAAATGTTAATGTTTTATTAAACAACTTTATTTGTTGGCAAATTTTTCAGGCTAATAAATTTTAATATTATTTAAATTGGGGGTGAGGGAAGAATTATTACCAGCCTCACGCTCCTGATATCATCTTATAGGCTAGACTGAATCCCTACAGTTCAATTAGTAAACCTACTTTTAAAATAACCTAATGGAATATGAATTCTGCCACAACTTCTTTCTGGAAACTGCAAGTAGATTGATTGAAATATGCATGTTACAAATGGTTTGATTTATGTTAGGCAAAGAAACAAAAGTCTTGTCAGAATAAAATAAAGCAAATATATGTGTAATATAATTTTAAAATATATCTCTAAAAACGAAAGGGGTGGATATAATTTCAGAATCCAAATTAATATAATCATAATGTTTAACAATCGTTCTCTATATTTGGTGACATATAAATGCTGCATTAATTATTTTGACTTTAGAATTTTCTGTGTATCACAATTGCTCCACTTACAACTTAAAATAATGAATTATAGAGAATCTGTAAAATATCAGTAGCAAATTTATTAAATAGTTTCAATTTTTAGGCTTGGTTTCAGTAACCAGTTACTGAGGTGAATTAACTCTTTTTTCACGATGTATTCTCCATATCATAGGTAATATCAACTCTCTAGCCTGCTGGCTTACCCTGAAGATTTTGGTCTTGCCAGCTTCCACATCTCTGTGAGTCAATTCCTTAAATCATTTTCTCTCTCATGTGTGTGTGTGTGTGTGTGTGTGTGTGTGTGTATAATGTGTGTATATATGTATGCATTTTCTTACTGACATATCTCTCTCTCTCTATTTTTTCTTTCTAATACATCTGCCTTATGAGCCTCTTGTCTTGCATGCATATTTAATGGAGCCACACCAAGTGATTTGCCATTTTTTGACATCCTATGATCTTCTATTTCATTGTTGGTTCACTTTGTTAGCTTATTTGTTTTATTATTCATTTAAACATACAAAACATAGCTTTGAGAAACTGCTATTTGCTAGCATTGAATAGAACTCAATGCTTTGCAAAGTCAGTCAGTCATTCCCTCTGCATTTGCTAGACAGAAGGAAAACATACTATCACTTCTGTCCAGATGTGTGCAGTATGCTAGCCACTAGCTTCATCTGTCTAATGATCACTTAAAATGTGTCTGGTCTGAATTGAGACATACTATTATTGTGAAATATTCACTGGAGTTCAAAGTCTTAATACCAAAAAATTAAAATTTATTAAAATTATTTTACCATTTATTACTCATTTTAACATGTCCACTAGAAAACGTAAAGTTCTGCATATGACTGTGCTATATCATCTTCTCTTCTCCACCACCCACACCTTCTTTCTCAAACAAAATTTACTTCACTGTGTTTCAGTCTACATAGTAATAGTTATTATATTATATTATATTATGATTTTTCACAGTATGTTCTAAATTACTTTCTGACAAACATCATTTTCACGTGCTTGGCAACTAGTACCTACTCAAGAAGTGTTTACCTGAATAAAACAGTGTGGATTTCACGACAAGTAATAAAAGGATCTTTTGGAAATGTTATAAATCACTTTGTTTTTCTAGTTAACAGGTATTTTTGCTATCTGAGTCCTCCTCCCTTCTACATATCTAATAAGTCTTCATTCTACATTCTTCCAACAGAAGTCTTGACGTTTGCTTTAATTACTGGAAAAAAACTTATGCCACATTAATTCCAATCCTATTCATTCTGCAATCGTATATTCAGCAACTACTGTGTCAGGGTCTAATCTAAGTGGTGGAGGTAGAACAGTCAACAAGAGAGGAAATATCCCTGCTCTCTTGGACTGAAATTTAAAATATAGAACACAGAAAATTACAAGAAAACAAATAATTCAGAAATGCCTCTAAGACAATAAAATCGATAAAACAAGGGAGTTGATTTAGATTGCATGACTAGGAAGAACATTTCTGAGTTGAGAACTCTGTGATAGAAAGGAACAGCTATAAAATGCTGTGGGTATAGAGTACTACAGATGGATGAAGAAACAACTGTAGCGTCCTGAACCATGAATAGGCGTGGCATGTGTGAGCAAGAGCAAGGAAACCAATATAGCTGGGGTAAAGTAGATGAGTTGTAAGCAGAGCAGGAAATGAGGTCAGATAAGTGGGCAGTCCCAGTGTAAGCACAGCCCTGTGCTCAGGCAAGTGGTTTGGACACATCTTGTAAGTACAATGGAAAGTTCATTGGAGTGTTTGACACATATGGGTGATATGATCCTATGTGCATTTTAAATATATCACTCTTTCACACAAGTAATGGGTTTTAAGGCAGTGAGTGTGGTTTGTTAGAATCAAGGAGACCATTTCGCAAGCTGTGTTAGTAAGACAAGAGAAAGAAGATAGTGTCTTGGAAAAAGAAATGCGCGGTGGATATGGAATACAGAGATTGTAGTTTTACACGCCAATTTAATATTTGCCCTGTATGTGGTATCTGGCACATATTAACCAATGACAGTGCATCCACAATGTTCCAAGGACCATTTGAAGCACTTTAAACATATCTTACTTCTATTCATCTTTAATAACTTTAGACAAGTACTATAACTATCTTCATTTTACAAGGAAATACTGACACTAAGAGAATTTAGTGAATTATTTTCCTAATGTCAAGTTGTTAAGTTTGTTGGGATGGAGTTCCTCAGGCAATTTGAAACTGTAGCAACCACTGTCTCGTTTGCTAAAGAACTTACTGAATGAAAGAATTTAAGTCTGAGGCTATGATTTAGATATGCAGAAATGCAACTTCATACATTTTGTGCATGCCCTGGAGGACCGGAAGTGCTGTCTAGGTCCTCTATCATTGAGCCAGGCATGCTGCTATGCCGGGTTGCCATCTCCGTATCCCTCCTCTGAATTTGACATATCTATCAGTGCATATGTCAGCATATATAGTAGTACATATTTCTAAAGCTTTTATATTTTTTCAGTTTCTCGCATTCCTACCCAAGGAAAATAACAATTTTTATCCTTTATAAACAACAGGAGTTTCCTTTATGACAGATCCCACATGACTATGAGTAAACGAGCTTTCTGAATTCTCTGCTAATTTGTGTGTTAGAATACACTAGTTTTTTTCTTCCCTACTTAAGACTTAATTTTCTAAGTACTATTGGGTTTTTGTTTTGTTTTTTTCTCAGCTAAAGTAATGCATACATCATTTTTAAATGGCTTGATAGGCTGAGAAGTGCAGGGCAACACAATAACAGTTAATAACATCAATAAAAAATGCTGTGAATAAAAGATACATTGGACAATGTTTCAAACTACCTTCCACACTTATCATCTGAGATTCCTGCCTCTCTTTCACTGTTTTGCTTTCTGTTTCAATATTAGAAGATTAATGATTCTGTGTTCATTTGTATTTGAGATTTTCTCTTACCTTTTATTTGTCATAATTACTGTTTATTTAACAGCCTATCCCCACCACTGCGGAAAAAGTGGCATATTAAATGCTGGGGAATACTATTAGTTTACTGAAAGTCAGTATTTGGCTGGTGAAAATAATCACCTCTCCATAATTTATATCCAATTCACAACTCTAAAATAGATGAAAATACTAATATTGTCTGCTATATTTAATGACTAGGGAGAAACATGGGAGTATGATCTGGTCTTGATGCACTTCCCAATTACTAACCCTTAAATGTGATCCAGGACTTTCATTTTCTTCAGCTCTTTCTATAAGGTGACTCTTTTTCTTTTTTTCTTTTTTCTTTTTGAGACAGAGTTTCACTCTGTTGCTGGGGCTAGAAGACTATGGCGTCAGCCTAGCTCACAGCAACTTCAAACTCCTGGGCTCAAGTGATCCTCCTGCCTCAGCCTCCCAAGTAGCTGGGACTACAAACATGGACCACCATGCCTCGCTAATTTTTCTTTTTTAGTAGAGATGAGGCCTCGCTCTTGCTCAGGCTGGTCTCGAACTCCTGAGCTCAGGTGATCCTCCTGCCTCAGCCTCCCAGAGTGCTAGGATTATAGACATTAGCCACTGTGCCCCACCCATAAATTGACCTTTAGCTTGGAACATCATCACGGTTACCTGTAGTTAACTTTTTCTGTAGTTTCTTCCAGTTTTATTTCCAATTAAAGCTGTTCCCATCAGCATTCTGTCTTTCAGTAGTTAGTCAAAATTATAGTTTTCTGGTGACATTTTGTTATTGTTCTAGCAGTGCAATAGGTTTATTTACCTTGAAATACATTTATTTTGCAAACAAAAGTTAGATATAGGAAAGAGAACAGATATTTGTACCCATTTTGCAGTCTTGATCTATTCTCCAAATGATTTTCTTTTCTTTTCTAGAGCATAAATTTGAAATTTTCTTTTGACTGTTTAGAATTCTTTATTGGCTGATTATAACCCCCAGGGTAATAACCAAATACATTAACACATCACACAAAGACCTTTATGATTTTTCTGTCACTTTAGCTTGATCTCTAGTCTGTCTCAGCCCTCCATCCTATGTTACACACGGTGGAATACAGAGTTTATAATCCCTGAAATCAATATGCTTTTTCTCACCTTTCACTGGAGTAAGTTTTACTCGCTCTTAGCCTGGCTTTAATTTTTCAACCATTATGATACAACTGTAATGTCAATCTCACATTGTAGGATAAATTCTTTGACTTTTCTCTCAACCTAATTAGATATCTTTTCTGTAAAATCTTAACATTTTAGGCATATATCTATTTCAAAGCTTGTTATTAGATTATGCTGTAATTTTTCACATAAATATCTGTCTGCTAGGCTGTTAGCTCCTTAAACAAAGGCTATACCATTTTTGTCTTCATAGTTTTAGTGCCTGGAGTCTTATAATATGTATGCTAAAACATTACTGAATAATTCAATGAATCATGACATAGTCATGAGATATTGCACATATTTTAATATTATCAACACAGGAGGACATAATCAAAATACCTCAGTGATAACTGATTTAATAAACACTGTATCATACTGAAGTTAATCACAAAGACTTCACTTTAGGCTAGTCCTCACTTTGGTCTTCCTGTGGAGATAGAAAATAACTTTTGATCAAACTTGAAAAGCATAATTAAATCACTCTATAGAGTTATCTTCCCATTTGCAATAGCTCCAACATCTTTTATCTTTGTACGTAAATATTCCTAAAACTTAGTCATCTTATATCTCTTCTCTGGAATCTCTGTGAATTGTTATACAAGTTTTGGAGAACCAAATGCACATTTTAAAGTTTAAAATATTATCCAATAAAATAAATTCTTCTTTATTATTGAAGATCATAGTTTCTATATTCTAAATTACTATAAATGATTTTTTCCAATCAGCTATATTTTTAATTAGTTTTATGTGAATATGTGTTTTTATTCATAATAATGTTTTGAACTTCTCATTATCCAGCTAACCTCTTACTAAGGAAATATATCTACTTATCTGTTAATTTAATATCAATCTCTTATGAAAACAAGAATATGTAGCACTGGTTGCCAATGCTTTGAACGTTAAGAAGGAGAAATAGCAAAATATACTGGGAGATAAAGTCTTTAAAATACAGACTGTTCAGGGACCATATAATTCTATTTATGGATGCTTCCCTCCCCAGATCAAAGAATAACATCAAATTTTAAAAGTACTAAATTTAATTAAGCAATTGATTGGCATACTCATGGTCAGAATGAAAGCTTTCCCCTGTTTTCATGGCATATAAATTTTAGAGTTCACTGCCATACTTCAGTAAAAATAACCATCTCAATTTTTTCTGCTAATCATTTCCATAGCAAACACATGATAGAAAATTATCTTGCTCAGTTCTGTGAGTTCAAAAGGTCAATTGAAAGAAGAATTATAACTGGCAAATAGCATAATTTCAGATGTGTATGATAGCTGAGATTATTAGAAATGGGTTTGTATAAATAATAAATTTTAAGGTGTTAACCTCATATCTAATATTGTGTGGTTTTGTGTTATCATAAAATAATTATTGTCAAGGGATGGATTCTTTTTCTTCTTTCTTTATGTACTTTTCTAATGTCATAGTCCTTGAGAAATTATTACATTCTCTATCATAGTTATGATATAAAGTTCACTACAGCTACACTGCAGGCAAGTGTTGGACACAATAATAAGAGAAGGAGAATATGACACTGATGAAGAAATTTAACAAAATACAGAGGGTCTCTTCTACTCAGATAGATGCTGAAACTCTTCATAGAACAAACATAATTTTATCCAGTGTACACATGATACCATGATGTCGCAGTTCAAAATATAGTGCTTTACATGTACACAGTTATGGTCTAAGGGCTTTCAGATGTCAATGCATCACTATACTTGATATTTTTTTTAAAAAGCTGAAATAACTATTATTTCAGAGAAATGAATTAACTTGCACAGAACCAGACAGCTAAGGAAATAGTAGAGCCAAGCATTTGAAGAAGCCAGGGAGTCTACCTCCAGAAATAATGCCTTATACCTTAAACGACATCTTCCCTCCAATCTATAGATAATATAGGCTAAGCCAATTAATACAGACAAAATTAAGTTAAACAAATTATCATCTAAACTTCTCCCCACTAGCAAACTGAAAAATTGAATAAAGAAAAGTAAAGAAACAAAAGCCAATTGCGATCCTATCAGGTTAGTTGAAACTTGGAGGAAGACTTGGAAGATATAGTGTGTATGTATATTTACATAAATTAATTTTTAAAACTTAAACTTTCTTACTAAATAAAAATACCACAGGATAGTAAGTAATCAGTTCTCCTGTTTCTGGATCATGTATGTGAAAGATATAATGATACTGAATAATTTGTTTAACTTATGAAGAGTGAAGGAACTTATAACTAATTATTCTTTTACCTCAGAATAAAAGTTACAATGGTAAACTGAAATGGTTGAATAAAACATAGAAATGTTTACCCTACTTTCGTCCAAGTAATTTTTTATTCCATCTAGATTTCCATCTACATTTCTTCATCTAGACCAATGCTTCCCAAACTTATATGTGTGATAACATAAGTAGAAAATGGCAATATGTGCATGTACACAGGGGTGAACTGCCGAAGATTTTGAGGCATCTCTATGTGATTTAATGAAAACACCCATATATCTCTTGCAATTATATTAATATGTAAAGAAAAATGCAGCACAAACTATTAGAGAAGATTTTAAATACTGAATCAGTATACAATTCCCAAAATAATATTTTATTTTGTAAATAAGTATATTTAGATATCTTCACTGAACAAAAATATTTTATTTGAGATTTTATGCTTAAAATAATGTCTTTGAGATCTTGATCATTCAACAATAAATTTTGATCAAATTGTGTGAGTTCTTTGACTTAAAGTAATATTTCATTAAATTTTTTAATATTTTATTTTAAACATATGAAATTGACTATCATTATTGATGTAAGCCCTGGGATATTCAGAAAATTCAAGTCAATTAAAATCATATTAAAATAGTCAAATGTTAGATTTGGGTCTAATTGATAATGAAAATACTCATATTTTGTAGTTTCATAAAATTTCTATTAACATTTCAAATTTTATAGACACAGAAACCATTTTGTAGAATGTGTAAAATCTATTGAATCAAAAAGTAAATTAAAAATCACAGAATAAATTAGAAAAGAACAAAACTAGAAAAAATGGAATAAGAAGCTAAAGGTCTAGTTTTTAATTTATACTGGAAAAATAAAAGAACATTAGATTCATATAACTGTACAGAAATTTTGCAAACTTATTTTCTTGCATATGATTACATTACATTGTGCTTCCAAAGAACATTTTCAATTTGACCTCTATTAAATCTCAAAGCATCCAATTGTTTTCAGTATCATCACTGTTTTTTCTTAGTATGATTTTATGTCATTTTTTTCATGTCTTCTGTTTCTTATGTGGCTTCCACTGTTACATAATTGTAATGTATCATTGATCGATGAAGAATTGGAATAGATTGATCTCACCCTTAACAACTACAGGCTTATACTAAATTGACATTTGGTTTAGATACTCTCAGTCATTTGGCTATATTCAAATTGTGGATAGATATCTTTCCCTCCCACAGAATGAATAAAATTACTAGTACAGGAATGGAAACAGATGTCAAAATGAATTGGCCATATCAAAAGAGTTTGAGAAACTCTAGAATGTACACTACTGTAAATATATGCAAAGAAAATTTCATTCCTTTATTTTGTCTGGCATTGGCATGGGTAGGGAAAGAGAGGAGTATAGTTTATATAACTTGTGGCACCAAAAGAGACAGAGGATGGCATTAGTAATGCAGAAACCTGTGTTGTCTTCTGGGTCTGTGGGTTTCTGAAGATCCCTTGTCTATCTGATCACTAAGCATATTTCTGGCATATAGTCTCATCTTGAGGACTCATGGTCCTACATGTCCCCGAAAGGACAACAGGGAATAGAATCCATCAACTTGGGACTTCCTCCTTGTATTGCCTTTCCTCTTTGAGTTTTGCTTAGCAATATTATTACGTATGGCATTCTATACTGTCTCCACACATCTCCAGCCTGGAAAAATAACCTTTCCCTTTTCTTATCCTCCATAGCCACTGGTACATAAGATTTCTATGCAACATATAATCCCTACATTATTTAAGTAATGCTACAATCTAAG
>CAUYRT010004914.1:0-23575 GCA_963574885.1 Lepilemur ruficaudatus | reverse complement strand
CTCAAGCTCAGGAGTTCGAAACCAGCCTGAGCAAGAGTGAGACCCCGTCTCTACTATAAATAGAAAGAAAGAAATTAATTGGCCAACTAAAGATATATATAGAAAAAAAAAATTAGCTGGGCATGGTGGCGCGTGCCTGTAGTCCCAGCTACTCGGGAGGCTGAGGCAGAAGGCTTGCTTGAGCCCAGGAGTTTGAGGTTGCTGTGAGCTAAGCTGACGCCACGGCACTCAGTCTAGCCCGGGCAACAGAGTGAGACTCTGTCTCAAAAAAAAAAAAAAAAAGAAAAAAAGAAAAGAAAAGATGTAAAACAGAACAAAAATTGAAGTGCCAGTAGGGTTAATAAAGAAAAGCTTTCCCATTTTAAATCTTCCTCTCTCCCTCCCTTCCTCTCTCTCACTTCCCTCTTTTCTTCCTTCCTTCCTTCCACCGATCATTCTGTAAAAAGAGCCACTATTATTCATTTTGACTGAGAGAAATCCATAGTTGCAATTTTAAATTGAGAAAGATGATATTATGGATTTAAGACTTAAAACTAGGAAAGAATGAAGAAGGGAAATAAGAAAATAAAAGAAGAAAGGAAGGAAGGAGGAGAAATGTTTACTTAGGGCTGTTTGTGCTAAGCACTGTCACACGGTTATCTCATTCTGTGCTCATAGTGTCCCTGGGAGGGAGATAGTACGATATCTGTCATACGAATAAGCAAACTGATGCCCACAGAGAATGAGTCAACTGCCTCTAAGAAGAATTCGAGATAGCAAATACGAAATAAAAGTGAGATGTAAAAACTCCACTGTACTGATATTTATATTACATAAATATTTTTCGATTACATATTAAATATTAAGAAGCCACTTTAAAAAAAAAAGAGAGAGAGAGGAAAAAATATGTCACTGCTTACGGTCTTTAAAATGGACCCAGGGAATAAATGACTGAACAAGCAGACATGTTTTATGTAACAAGCTTTGCTGAATTCTTGGCATTATTATTGTATTCATTATTGTATTCATCATTTACTGACTACAACTTTTATTTTTAAGCACTTTCTTTCTCAGACATTTTTTTACTTAAGACTTTCTTGAACTCTGAACTTTTGAAGCAAAGAGAACTTTCCAGGAATAATCTTGTCTTCCTTCTACACTAAGCAAACTCATACAAGAATAATTGTGCCATAAATGTGCAGGGGAAATAAATCTTAATCAGCTCTTGACCCGCTGCCTAGCTCCATCGTGAACGCCATGTCAGCAGACATAGGTTCTGCTCTTTCATTTTACATATTAATAAACACCAGAAGTGTGTGTCGCTCAACAGTGCATTTAAGGTGAGAAGCAAGTGTGTCTCAAATCTTTTCATCCACGTGGAAATTGTAAAATAATCTGCACCAGTCATCTGCTGTGCTCCAAATGAAGTATGTGTCCAAAGAGACCATTTGAAGCATTTATTGTCACTGAACATATGGCTTGTTTTCAATACCTCCCTGATTATTTTAAACACAAACATAAACAGGACAGTAAAGGAAGTTTATTCTACCAGATTTTAAAACAGATGTCAATTATATTGAAGTGTTCCATAAGGGGCACTAACTGGGTTATTGACATTGTAATGGAGACAGCCAACTACTGTAATTAGCAGTCTATCTCAGTGGTATGTAGCTCTCTAGTCAAAGGAAAGGAACCTGGAGTCCGTTCACGAAATACATAACATCAATACTAATTTGTATCTGTTCAAAGTGCCACATGCTATTAAAAAATGAAATGTGAAATATAACCATAAATAACAATGCTGGTAATGATTTACTAAAACTATCATTTTAAAGTAATAGAAAAAAATAAATAAATAAAGTAATAGAAAGGTAAGTTAGATGATCAAGGGAAAAATGGTTAAAAAATGTGTTTGCTAGTATCTCAAGTGATTTTTTAAAACTTTGTGTTCAAGAAACACACCATAATTTTTGAACATTGTCTTAAAAAATAAATTCAATGAGAATAAGATTTTAAAGGAAGGATACAAGTCCTGAGAAAATTGCTGTTAAGGTACAAATGTATTTATTTTTACAATTGGGGTGAGCTAAGTGTATATTTGGTACACTTCCTGCATTGATAAATGCCATCACTGTACTGTGTAGCCAGTGAACCAAGCTAGAAACTCACATTCTTACCACTGCACAGCCTCACACACATCTCATGCAAAGCCCTATAAATTCTGGCCCTTCAATGAACTCCCTTCTGTGTCTTCTGCTCATTTCTGACTTCCTTTCCCCACCCTATAAAGGCCTATGATCTCTTACCTAAGCTACTGTGGGATCACTTTAGTGTTGCTTCAATTCACCCACCACACTCTTTCTCTAATCACAAATCTCACTGTGTTAACCCGCACTCTTTGATTCTAGTTGTGCTCTTCAGAGCAATAAATGACAAATGCAGTTTTATGTACAAGAGCCCTCAAAATCATTAAAGATGTCTGCCGGGTGTCCATTCAGTATCTCCATCTGAGGCAAAGTATGCCCTTCTCTTCCTTCCTTCTTGCAACTAACAAGCAACAAGGAGCCCTGGCATCTAGTATGACACTTCCACTTTCCTTATGAACTTGATTATGTCATTTCACTGCTTTGGACTCAGTCATCTCAGTGTTAATTAATAATAATCCCTTTTCTGAGTATGTTTTTTTTTTCGGTTTATTTAAAAAAATGAACAGGATAACAGAAGTAACATTTTTTAATGAGAGGGGCTATATAGTTATTACTATACTTAAACTTAAGTTTTAACTTCAGGAGAAATCCTATAGAAGCAACACCTTAACTACATCTAATCTAACCATCAGGCGAGAGAGAGACAGAGAGAGACAGAGAGAGACAGAGACAGAGAGTCTTGACTTGATCCTCCCCCAGCCTTCTACTTCTACTTCTCAATAAAAGGCAGCACCACCCCCTAGTTGCTCCAGCCAAAGACCGCGGAGGCATCTTCAAGTTCACTCCTTCCCTTGCTCTCTGCATCCACTTCATCCAACAGCGAAATCTGCCAAGTCCATCTCCGGAATAGATCCTGAATCCATCCACTTTTCTCTATCTCCATTGTTACTCTTTTCTGGTCCAAACCACCCTCATGGGTCCTCCTGATGGTCTACCTGTTTTCACCTTTGCATCCATGATCTGCACACACCAGCTCCCCTTAGCCTTCCGCACCTGACTCTTCATTCACAGCAGTCGGGTTATCTTTTGAAAGTCTTGTGTCTGTAGTGAAGGAGCTAGCATATGCTCAACAGAACTCAGATATGCAGAAATGGAAATCTAACCTACCTAATATTGCAGCCAAACCACCCACCCATTTACTGTCCATCACAGCTCCCTGTTTTCTTCTCTTCATAGCACTTACTGCAACGGGTAATATTTTATATATCATCTAGCAGCCCCCATACACACTCCCATGAAAACAGGAACCTTATTTATCTGGTTTACTTCTATGTCCAGAGTACCCAGAACAATGCCTGTACATTATAAATATCAAAAAAACTTTACCTGAACTTCCTTCCCTCTGCCGGTAATACTTTCCACTCACCTCTTCACCTTGTTAACTTCTTCATATCTCTCTGCACCACTTCTCTGGGAGCATGTTGCTGTGCTCCAGGTCTATCTTACATTGCTTTAGCATTAACTTGTGCACAGGTGTGCCCATTTCCTTCAGAGCACTCACTCAGCACCCACTCTGGCTATGATTATGTGCTTATCTCCCCACTAGAATGTAAGCTTCTCAAGAACAGGGATGTACCCCTTTTTTTGCCCTCTGTAGTTTCCCAGCAAAATGTCTGGCACATGCTCTATCAATAGTGTTTGAATGAATGGAAAAAGAAATGAATGCAAATAACTAACATTATTAGGATTTTTTCACTGGAATTCATTCATTCACAAATTTGGGAAGCCTCCATCCTCGGGTCCACCAGCCTCTCAGGGACTCACATTCATTCAGTCAACACCAGTCCATGAGTGTCAGTTATTGGAAGGTATTCTAGCGTGTGCTGTGAAGGATACAAAGAATTAGATGCTGGCTGCTGTCAGGGAAGTCAGGGAAGTTTTTGCCGTAAGGAGGCACTCGGCCTAAAAAAAAAAAAACCCATCTAGCAATTTCATTTATGTATTTGAATGTTACAACTTGAATGAGAGAAAAGATAGAGTGAAAAAGGGAATATGTTGGTGTGTTTACCTTAAGCTGCAAATAATCTGTCAGAAGTCCCTGGCAGAGAAGAGGGAGAAGTAAGAAATGCTTCCCAGGGTGTAACTGGTGGGAGAGGAAACAGGGCAGGAGCCTGGGACTTCTGCCTACGAAGAACTTTGACCAATCATTGGTGAGGTGAATGTTCAGTCTAGACAGGAGGCTGTGTTTAGAAAAACGCTACTTGAAAAAAAGTGTTTTGTTATTATTGATTAATTCATATGGTTATTATGCAAGTGTAATGAAAACCTATCCTTATCAGGTAAATGCGATGCTTTGCCACACTGAGACTCAAAGCCAATTCCAGGTGTGGAGATGGTCACGATTCTGTTCTCTTAGAAGGATTGTGGATTGCAACGGGTATATGACCTCAACCTTCTCTCGTCACTGATACAGTAAAGGGGTTTACACATTTGCCTGAATAATGGTGACACAGATGACAGTGAGTGATTCTCAGGGCAGCCACCTTGGAGGAGGAAGAGCTAGGTGGGAATCTCCTTGGTGAGCAGGCCAAGCTCAGCCTGCCCAGCTGTCTGCAAGGAGTCCCTTTCTCCACGTCCTCCTCCTCTCTCCAGCCTAATAGGGGACCACCGCCTCTATTCAAGAGCAAGTGTATTTCTTATTCATATTTTTCATTTTCATACGTATAGAACAATAGATCCCTCCCTGGCGCTCATTGAATGACAATTTTTAAAATGAGATGCTTAAATCTTGAGCCAAAATTAAATATTAGAAAGCTTTGGTTAATGACAAAGAGATTCCATGTAGAAAATACTCCATACATTTAGGGCAGACTTTTAATACTGGAAATTGTTAGGCACTATTCGTACTTCCATCAAGTTATACAACAGCCGACCAAAGTGTGTAGAATAGACACCGCTACAGATTGCTGCACCATCTAGCTATGCTCTGAAGGGAAACTCCCTGTGACTACTGGAAAACATTCACAGAATGATCGGGCAGAACATCTAAAAAAGCCTGGGCTAAGCTCCACAGGGAGGAAGAGCCCCTTGCCAACTACCACAACCTATTTCTTTGGGTTAAGAATGTCAGATTTAGTGGCATCTCAAATTTTCTTGTCTCATAACCTCATGAAACTGTTAGCTCTGCTGTTTTCATTGCTGCTTCATTTTCTTTCCTTTGATGTGAGCAATGCATTCACTGCACAGGCCACTAAGTATCAACAGGAAAGCCAGCAGAGACCCCATCTCTTGGGTTCCTGAGTTCCTGAAAGGTAACAGGAAAGAAATTTTCCATGAAAAACGAAAAAGCCTATTGCCCCACTCCATTCCAATTCGTTTTCTTTGGTTTGGTTCTATTTTCAGAGCTTTTGAATTGTTATTCCCTGCCACTACTCACTCTTCCTAATAAGCCCAAAACTCTGAGGACACCTGCTATTTCTTAATGTGACTCTTATTCAAGGAGGACAGTGAATACAGTATCTTTTAGCATAACGCTACAGCATTATAAATTTTTCCTAAGCATGTCATGAGTGCCCTGTAGGGCATTTTGTACAGATTTTTTTTTTTTCTTCATGGCCTTCTAAAAACAAAGTCCTGTGCAGGAGGATTAAAAATCCCTTAGGGAACTTCCTTCCTTTAACAGATTTTCCAGAAGGAACGTGCTACAGGCTCTTGATTTGATTTCCTGCCCCAGTTAAAAGCATCATGGTATAAGACATGTTTTATCCTCATTTTTTACCTCATAAATGATGTTTGCCTAAAATGAATGCCTATATTGGCTCCAAAACAAAGTAACCAGTGATATAGGTTAGATTGTCACATCCACACACATGTCCACAAAGGAAGAATTTGACCTTTCGTCCCCTCTAAATTGCTGAATTTAAATCACAGAAGTGCTGAGTCTTTTGACTGTTACTGACGGCTGTGTGAACTGGGTAAAAGATATTATAGCAGAGATAACTGGAAAGAATCCTGACAATATAGATGTTTTTCCTTCCTTTCCACGGATGGGATGTTGACTCTTATCTTTCCTATGGCTCCCCAAAACCAGTAAGTGGCCACCAACACTCTCCATGTGGACAGACATGCATATTTTCCAAGATAACAACTGACCACAGAAAACAGATCCTTATTGCCTCAAGGTCGACACAAGATTTTGTGCTTTACTATTTTCCTAAAGGAAACAATGACAGCCATGTGGGTTGAATTGTGTCCCTCAAAAAGGTATATTCAAGTCCTGAGCCTCAGTGCTTCTGAATATGACCTTCTTTGGAAATAAGGTCTTTGCAGATGTAATTAAGTTCAAATGAGGTCTTACTGGATTAGAGTGGCCCCTAATCCAAGGACTGGTGTCCTCAAAAGAGACGAGGCACAGAGGGAGGAATACCAAGGATGACTGGCAACCACCAGAAACTAGGAAAGACACAAAGGACAGTTTTTTCCTCAGAGACTTTTCCTTTCTTTCCAAGGAAGGGATGTTGATTCTTTCTTACTGCTCCCCAAAACCAGTAAGTGAAAAGAATCATTACAGTATATTTCTTTTTAATTAGGTATTTATCACTATCTCTATATCTCTTTGGGATTCAAGTTCTTTGCAGAGGGAGCATGGCCCAGCTGACACCTGGATTTCAAACTTCTGGCTTCCAGAACTAAGAGAGAATAAATTGTTGTTGTTTTTAAGCCACCCAGTTGTGGTAATTCGTTGCAGCAGACTTGGGAAACTGATACAACAGCCATTAGAAGATTTTCTCCATCATATACAAACCTCTACCATTTTGCAAAGATGTACCCATCTTCAGGATCTCTATACCACCTTAAAAAACTAATTGACAAATTAATTTCTCTGTCTTCAGTCCATTACCTCTAAATTAGAAATAATACTCTTTGGCATTGTTATGCTTCTCATATAGATTGGAATGTTATTTGATCTGGGATTCTTCCTATTGAGGACCAAACATCCACCCTGTTTATGGAAAGGGGTGAGTGCTACTGAATTTCCACCGCTGGAGAGTCTAACTCAGTATATGGAAAGCAAAAGGCCTAATAGGTACTCCTTCAAATACAACTGAGTGAAAAAATTCCTTATAGTATATTTATTTTTAATGTAGGTATTTATTCCAGGCAATCTCTATATCGACAGGTCAGATCTTCAGGATTCACATTCTTTGCAGATGATAGAAATCTTGGGATACACGGAATACCCTATTAGAATTTAATTCTAAAGCATTATCTCAGAAATTACACGCTTCTTTTATATCCCATATAGTGCAGTACAAGAAACACTGTCAGACGGAAGAATAAGTATTGTATGACTCCGTGTATATGAGGTACCTAGAGTAGTCAAATTCGTAGACACGGAAAGTAGAATGCTGGTCACTGGGATCTGGAGGAAGGGAGGAATGGGGAGTTATGTTTGTGAGGCATGGAGTTTCCCTTTGTGTAAATGAAAATGTTCTGGAGATGAATAGGGACGATAGCTGCAAGCAATATCAATGTGCTTAATACCACCGAACTGTACACTTGAAAATGGTTAAAATGGTAAATTGTATTTTATGCGTATTTTGCCACCATATAAGAAAGAAAGAAACACAGTCAGAATTTAGTAAATACAACTTAAGTGTAAATTCTGGATAAAATCAGTAGTTTTAAGTTATAATTTCTTTTGCAATTTCATCTATTTATATTTTGTTGTGAATAGGTAATATCTTCATGGAGTTAAAAAGTGATATAAACAATGCACTGCAAAGTCTAGTTCCCATGCTGCCCCTGTCCTCTCCATCAGCTCTCAAGCCTCTTTGGGTAACCACTTTTGCTAGTTTCTTCGGTAGCCTTCCGAACAGCATGATCATCCCAAAAGTTAGCAGTTTATATGACACAGGCATTGACTCATCAAAATGCCAGGTATTTCTTTATGCAGTGAAAAGCAAATACAAATACATTTTCCCATCTTCTCTCTTTTCTCACACCAAAGGTAGCATATGCTACCAACAACCTGCCCCTTTCTCAATCAAGGGCAGGAGAATTCTACAAATGTCTACAAATACGTAAATATTTGGATAGGTTCGAAAATTGCTGCACACTTTTTTCCAAGGTGATTTACGTGATTATGAAATGAACTGTGCATGGATAAGAGGGGGTTTTAGAACTTATTTTGAAATAATTTTAGATTCACAGGAAGTTGCAAAAAAATATAGAGGGAGGTCCTGTGCACCCTTCACCCACTTTCCCCCAAAGGTAACATCTTATATAGTTAAAATACAGTATCAAAACCAGGAAATTGACATTGGTACAATCCACAGAATTTGTTCTGCTTTTGCCAGCTTTACATGCACTCATTTGTATATGCATGTGCAGTTATATGCGATTTTATTATATGTGTAAATTCATGTACCCACTACCATAATCAAGACACAAGCCAATTTTGTTACATGGATATGTTGTTAAAAAATAAAAATAAGATACAAGCTGGGCATGACATGCAACTGCAGTCCCAGCTACTCAGGAGGGTGAGGTGGGAGGAGTACTTCATAATTATGTTTAAAGACTGTTAAATAAATGGAATCATACATTACGTAATCTTTTTTACTCAGGAAAATTTCCTTGCAATCAATCCATTCATGTTATTGCATGTATCAACACTTTATTCCTTTTTATTGCTGAGTAGTATTCGTGGTATAGATGATTATTAATACAACAGTTGGTTTAACCATTCACCTGTTGAAGGACATGTGGATTATTTCCAGTTTGGGGCTATTGCAAATAAAGCTGCAATGAACATTCACACACAGGATTTTGTGTGAATAGAAGTTTTCATTTCTCTGAGATAAATTCCCAAGAGTACAACTGCTGGGTTGTATGATATGAGCATGTTTATTTATTTTTTTTTAGGAAATTGCCAAACTATAAATGCCAGAGTGGGTGTACCATTGACAGTCCCAGCAACAAGGTATGAGCGATCAGTTTCTCCTCATCCTCATCAGCATTTGGTATTATCACTATATTTTATCTTAGCCATTTTGATGGTTGTATAATGATATTTCATTTTGATTTTTGGCTAATGATGTTAAACACATTTTCACCTGCTTATATGCCATCTGTGTATCCTCTTCGATGAAATGTCTATTCATATCTTTCATCCATTTTCTCATTGTATTGTTTGGGATGCTTTCACTACTGAGTTTTTTGGGTTCCTTACATAGTCTAAATACAGGCCCTTGTCAGATATATGAGTTACAAATGTTTTCTCCCAATCTGTAGATTATCTTTTCATCCTTTTTATGGGAACTTTCTTAGAGCAAAAGTTTTTAATTTTGATGAGGTCCAATTTCTCAATTTTTCATTTCATTAATCATTCTTTTGGTGTCCAGTCTATAAGCTCTTTGCCTGGCCTCAGGCTCTAAAGATTGTCATCTGTTTTTTTCCTGAAAGTTTGATATATTTGTGTTGTTTGATTTTGCATGATCTATTTTGACTTGATTTTTGAGGCTCGGTTTGAGATTCATCTGTTTGCCTATGGATGTCTAATTGCTTCAGCACCATTTGTTGAAAAGTTCATTTTTTTTTTCCATTGAATTCCTTTTGCATCATTGCTGGGGAGAGAGCAATGAACAAAACAAAGTCCACGCCCCTTAGGAGTTTATATTTTAAAAAAGGAGACGAACAATAAATATATAAGTAAAAAAATGTGTATCATAATGTGAAATGGTGTTAAGTATTATAAAAAAATACAAATCAGGTTACAGTCATGGAGTTGAGAAGTTTGCCCTTTTAAACCAGGTGATCTTTGAGTGTATGAGGCATAATGAAATGATAAACTGAGTCATGCAAATAACTAGAGGAAAATTATTCCAGACTGAGAAAAACAAAAGAGAAAAGGCTTCTGTGATAGAAATGTGCTCAGTATGTTCAGGAATATTGGAAACAGGCCACGATGGTTTGAGAAGGGTGACCTAAGTCAAAGAATGGAAAGCAAGGAAACCAGGTCCTTGTGGATGTCATAGACTAAAGCTAAACACCCCAATTTGTGGTGTGTTCTAACCAAGATAGCCAAAGAAGGCATAACAGAGCCCATCGTTGTGCTTGGTTTTATCGGCTTTGTCAGTAACTTGCAACGTGACTTGTGAAACATCATTCATTCACTTGATAAAATTTGTTGTGTACCTATGATGAACAGTAGCCTGTGATAAGTATCTGGAAGGCAAAGCAAAATAGAATATGATCCCTATACTTGCCCAGTTCACAGTAGAGTAGGGTGCAGGGACATTCAGTGCCAGTATAATGCCCACAATGTGACATTTGTGAACAAAGAGTAAGAATGCAGTGAACGCACTAAACAGTAAAGACTTGGGGTGTGCAGGCTCAATGTAGAGGCATCAGTAAGTGTTTGAAGGAATATTTGAGCTGGGTCTTGGAGGATGAATAAGAATTTGTTAGGAGAAGAGACAAAGAATATTTTAGAAAGAGGAACAGTAGTGGCAAAGGCATGTAACATCAGGACTTAATCCTATCTCCACTATTTAAAAGAGAGTATTATTCATCTTTCACTCATGGAAATGTAGCTCTGATGAGCAGGATTATCTGTTTAGCTGGGCATGGTTCAACAGAAAAGAATGCCATGCTAATTAGAAACTCTGACAACATTATCCATCTGAGGTCCATTATCTCAAAATATACTTAATGTACTCAAAATGTTCTAACCCTAGACATCAAGCCTAACCATTCTGCTTCACGTCACTGAACTTCTTGTTCAACAGGCAAACTTTCCTGATGTTTCTCCTCTGGTCCTCCTCTTCTTGACCTCTGCCCTGAGAGTAGTGTTATAAGAAACATCCCTTCATTGCTAAAACTAACCATGTTTAGTGATGTGATCAGTTGTTCTGTGATCTCAGATTTGAGGGTCTTATCTAACCACTCAGATTAAGTGAACTGCTTTCAAAAGTATTATTACCATCATCACTATTTTTATTACTTGCAATATGCCAAGAATTATGCTAAGGTTTGAACAGGAACAAGAAAAATTTCTCTCCCTGGGCCTCTTCTAAGGAAACTAACAGCATTACTGAGAAGACAAGCCCCAAAGTTATGAAATAATTGGGAAACAATTACGGCCCACAAACATTGACAGAGCAGTATATTTCCTCCAAAGGATGCAACACATGCTGAGGATGCACTAAATAAAATTCTAGGAGAGATTCGCTTCACATTTTCAGTATCCTTTTTGAAATGCAAATACCCAGGAAAGAGGAGACTTTCTGAGGAAAGTCTTGAAAGAAAAGACTCAATTGAGTTCAGGAGAAAGGCTTGGTTTTCAAGTTTCAGATTGTTCCAGAAGAGGTGTTCCTGAAGAGGCTGCTGTTGAGGGTGTGGTTCATGTTTGATGCCAGGATAAGATGAGGTGTCAGAAAGAAGTAGGTAGGCACCTGATACAAAGCATACCTTGCTCACAATTTTGCATTATTTCATAATAAAATTTGCAACTATTTTTAAAAGTCAAAAGGATTTACCCTTTGGAAAGAATTTACCCAAAAGTATTTGTGTACGGAATATATGTGCAGTTATTATCAATCAGAATTTAAAATATTTAGTGAAATGGAAAACCATTCATGATAAGTAGGGAAAAACAGCTAGAAAGCCATGTGCACAACAATCATGATTCAAAGGAAGGAAAATGAGAGGAGAAAAAAATACACCACAACATTACTGGTGGTAATCTGCCAGGTGTGTTTCCCACCCTGTTGCTTCTTTTAAATTTCTACAATGAGCATGCTTTACTCTAGCATTAAGAGAAATAGCAAAAATTATTTAAGTAAAAAAATTCTCTCTGACATTAGTCCTATGCCTGTTTCCATTATGCCCAGTCACCACTCCTGTGACTGAAGGGTCAATGTATTTTAGGTTGCTTTCTCCCAAGTCAATGCGTTCCTGCTCCTGGCTGCTCCCCTCACGTGTCCTGGGCGCTGGCTTGGACTCAGGGGAGACCTGTGACTTGTGCTCTGTGGCCTCACTATCTAGCCGAGAATACACATCATGTTCAGGATGGAAAGGCATTTTTAAGACTCATGGTTTAAAGTGAAATGATGAAATATTCTAAGGGAAATGATGAAGGATAGACTGTTTCTGATCCCCCAAAATAGAATGAAGTTCAAAAATGAGTTTCTTTTTTACTTGAAACTGTTATTTATTTTTCCTGAATATGATATAAATCAAAGAACAGAAGACTCTCTCAAATATAAGATTAACAAAGATTTGGTGATCTGATGAAGGTTTTATAGTACTACAACTCTTTAAACATATTTTAAATATCTAATAGAAAAGAGTTATTTTACCTAGCATTTTTAAAGCCACAGATAAAATAAGGATGAAATGTTAGGTAGTATTTGATGCACACATTGAAGGAATTACCTGAAATTGTTTTGAAGCTGGGAGCAGTGGCATGTGCCTGTAATCCCAGCTACTCAGGAGGCTGAGGTGGGAAGATGGCTTGATCCCAGGAGTTCGAGGTTGCTGTGGACAGCAACACTCCAGCCTGGATGATACAGCAAGACCCCAGCTCTTGAAAAAATAAGAACAATAATAATAGTAAAATTGTTTTTAGTGGATTTTATAATTTTAATAGCTATTTCTCCATATGTATACACACAAACGTACACACATACATACACATACACACCAAGACATTTATATATATGCATATCTATGAACTTAACATATCCACGTTACCAATCTTTCATCTACTTCTCCTTTTTCATATGACCAAAGAACACCAGCGCCTGTCTAGCAAATAATTTCAGAATCCCCCCATAAGCACAGACAATCATGAACATCCAAGTGAAAGGCACAGACATAGTTCCATCCCAAAGTCTGACGTTGCTGCTGCATAAGTGAATGCCCCACTTTGTTCTAGCTTATACATACAGTATAGTCAGAGTATTCAAAGGGTACGTATGGTGTTGCAGCAATACTGATAAGGCCCCGTCAATAACAAGAGACCACGGTAACCTCAAATGAGCAGTAATGTTGAGGACCTGAGTCCTCAACATTACTTCTCTTCTGGTCTTGTGACCATAATATGCAGTGTCCTGAGTTTCTAAACAGTGTGGTAGAGGGGTTAGCCACAGTGATCACTTGTTCTGGTAATCATCAGTATATGCTGTCAGAACCTTCTTCAGGAAGAAGGACAACACAGATCTAGCAAAACCAGGCATGAGAACACCAACATTGGAAGTCCAGAGCACCCACCCCAGCCACCACAGGACGAAATTTCATATCTCCACAGAGAATATTTGACTGAGGAAGCAAAATGTCCCAGGGAAGATCAAATGCCCACCTCTAAAGAGAATGTCACACAATTTCACATAAATTTAAGGCAATTAAAACTTTTTGTTGAATTTACAGCAATTGCACAGCATAATAATTCTGTTAAGTGATTTATACTTTGTCTCAAATCATGCAATGTTGCAGCACCTTCATTTTGAAAATCAAGAAAAATAACACTAATGTGAATCACATGTGTTCTCTGAATTTTCAAAGACAGGCATGCTTCTCCACTTGACATTAGATTTTTCTTCAGAAATTGGAACTTGAAATCACTAAAGAGCAAGGAGTGATGCATATGTTTTCCCCAACCACTCTGACCTCAATGTGACCAACTCCCCCATTCCACATCCACTGATTTCCCAGTCGGATCAAATTATTTAGTCTAATTATTTGAGATTTGTGAATGCTAGGAATAAGAAAAATGGCATGAATTAAAAGGGCATGAAATGAGCTTTGGAAGAATCCATAAATGAGTCTAATTTCCTAATAACAAGAGAGAGAGAAAACTCCAATATAACATACAGTCTTTAAAAAGATGTATTTTTTCCATTTTTGAGGGTAACTTTCTCTTCAAACCCTAAGCTTCCTATCTTCAAAATGCAGAATATTTTCATGTCCTCTGCTTGCTTCTTATTTTGCAAGAATCATCAAGTTTATTACCCTCATTCTTCAGCCTAGAAATGAAAAAAGAATTGCTTTTGTGTTTGTTTGTTTGTTTTAATTTTTCTTTTTCTTTTTTTCCACATTCTAGTATCTGTTGGGAAACAAGGCTATGATAAAAAGGAAAAACAGGAACCACACACCTGACAACAATAAAAAATCTTGGGGTTTCAAACATCACACAATTGGCTGACACATTTTTTTTCCTGTGGGCCAACAGCTGCGTGACTCATTGCTGTATGTTTTGCCTGCCTTAGCCCTGAGTGGGCTGATGTAAATAGGAAGTGATGAGGAAAATCAAATTGGAGCAAACACATTTTTTCAAGACTATAACAGGAAGAGATAGGGAGCCCAGGAAGATACTTGATAGATATTCAACTCTGTAGAAAGGAGGAAGTAGCATGTTGAAGCACTTGGCTAGTTATTTTGAGTTGTTGAACGGAAACGGGATACAACAGAGAAAGGACTTGCAGATAGGATGCATTTTGTTGCATAGCAACACAGAGGAGAGAAGCTACTGTACATAACTGAGACCATCTGTCTGTATGAAAGACGGAAGAGAAATGGCTTAAAACAAAGAAAAAGGAGAATGAGGTTAATAAGTTTGCAAGGAATAGATGAGGTTCCATATTCCGTTTAAAAAGCATATTTTGTGGCAACATAAAAATACTTTTATTAATATTTAAATGCTATTTCAAAGAGTTGATTTTAATTCACGAATGTGATGCTTTGTACTTCCATCTCGTCTTTGTACTACACGCCTTGCTTCAGATCAGCCACTTGCCTGGAAACTTTCCAGAAAGGTTTGCCAGTGGTTAGGTTGGTGCAGTGGGTAGTGTTTATGGACTTTGGAAGACCCAATTTATCCCTAAAAGTCAGTGTCCAGTAGAATTAGTGGTCAGTTAGCTTAAAGACAAAATCAATGGTGTGGGTTGGTAACTGGGAGCAGAGTGAGAACATCCAGCCCAACCAGAGACAACCCCTTCAGCTGTCCTGAGTTACCCCAAAGGATTTCCTGGGAGTAGCTCCTACCACAGACCCCTAAAGACATAGGAACCATACACAAGAGTATTTCTTTCTTAGGGAGCTCCTGGTACAAGTAGGGAAATGTGAGAAGTGGATAAGTTCTTCCTTTTGGGACAGGAAATTCCCTCCTGAAATAATGTCCAATTTCCTGCTGCCAAAAGCTGTCAGCCCGGTGGCTGATTCTGCTTCCATAGAATTATAACAACCAGCTTCCTTCCCTCTACCCCTCTTATTCCCCAAACTTACCCCTTTCTCCACACCCAGAACTATCAGCAACACTCTTTCAGAGCCACTTCCGCTGCTGCCTCCTCTTCCCTGGCTAGCAGACAGACCCCTGCTTCTCTCCCACAGAAGGCCAGAGCTGAGGAGACAAAGGATCCAGATGGTCACCTACTGGTGGCACCAAGAGGCATCGTTTCAGGGGAAATCATGGTGTCTCCTAAAAAAGAGAACATCTGCTTCATAGAAACCTTCACTTTGGTGGTCTCCAAAGTAGAACACCACCCCCAGCAGTATTCAAGGTGGAGATATTTATATGATAGCATATGGAGCAGAAAACCTCAAGAAGAATACCAAAGAATTAAAAAGAGCTTAAGCCAACAGTGCCCTGGGAAAGGATGAGATGTAAGAATAAATATCAGCCTCTGTCTCATTGTTATCTTTCCTTGAGTAATGCTTTTCATGTGCAGCATTTTTGAGTCTTAACTTCTTGCACAGTGACATTATAGAAATCCAGTGTGATTAAGACAACAGACTCTGGAGTCAGGATACTGGGTTCCAGTTCATACTCCCCTCTTTGCCAGCCTGATGGCCTTTTGGTTTCCCCACCTGTAATATGGGGATGTTTACACCAAGTGTATCAAAGGGTGGTGAGGATTCAGAAGACAATTCACATTAAGCGTGCACATAGTAAGAACATACATACATCGCAAGCACTCATTAAATATTATCAATGAACATGCTAACAAACCAATTCTGGCAGACAAAGTTAAGAACTTTAAAAGATCTTAACCCACATATAGCAATTGAGTCTAAGGCAATGCATAATATTTGCAGATCTCTGTGAAAACAGAAATGTGGAGAATAATATTCTTCACTAAATGTCAGGAAATCAAAACCACATGACGTGTACTATTTTTAAAATGTATATATTTATATTAATTATTTATATTGAGCTTCAATTTTTACTCTATTTGTTCTTAATCAAAAGTTGATTTATTACAACAGGCATTTCTTTTGATGTGAATGCTTACCCAGAAAAATCTGGCTCAAGATTTCTTATGGCATATTCAATTTTTAAGCCATGAAATAGTTTTCAAGTTCTAGTTCTAAGTTTCCTTAATCTTAAATATATCACCAATTTCTCAAAATCATGTTCATAAGTCTTTTATTTTTGCTCAACATAGTTTACCTTTCTATGTCATAAAACTCTCATGAAATGGGAAAAGCAACTGAGATACATTTACTCCAGGAATAGCCACAGGAGAGTGTCCAGGTCCCAATCTCTAGACTGTCCTAAGAAATGGGGCACGGTATGGCTTAATGTTACAAGCACTTTTATCTTCTGCAGGATAAGATCATTTAAAGAGCCAGGTACTGTGAGTCCAGAGACCGAGTTCAAATACCAGCTTCACCACCTTTAGCAGAGAAACCCTGGACCCTCTGCTCAACATCTCAGAGCTTTGGTTTCCCAATTTCTAAAATGGTACGAGAATACAACTTTGTAGTGTCGAATTTTTTTTAATAAAAATTAAATTTGGGGAGATATGAAAGTATCTGGCACAAAAGAAGCATTCAACAAATGGTAACTTCCTTCCATGTTCCAGTTCATAAAAAGAGTTCCCTAAGACGACATTACTGTATCAGATACTTAGGTGCTGGGCACTACGTCTTAATCCTCAAACAAGTAATGATGGGTGTGTGACGTGCCGTGGTGACCACCTCTCCCCTGCACAGAGTAGGAGGATTACCGTTAGTAAAATCCCACATGACTCTCCACAGTGTAGGGGGAGCAGGCCCTACAGGGACAACCCCATGTACCTAAGTCCTGCAGGTGTAAAGACGAGACGGACATTACTTTCCATGCACTGCTCCAATCTGTCCTTATTTATATATATTTTATTATTTGAAAAGTTAGACTCTTTTTTATTTGATATTTGTTCATGACAAACCATCGACCACATGTGTGATACTTCTAGTTGCATAATTTGCAGACCAATTTAAGTCAACATAAACCCGCCCCCATAGGGAAATCTAAGAGATTCACACTTGCATTTGCTAAAAGTTCTCACCTTTACTATGTGCCTTCTGCCCCACTCCAAGTTATTAAGTAATCAAGAAAAGCTGAAGTTATGACATTGTATTGGTTAAGTGCAAAGCCATGACTGAATTTACTAATTCATAGAGGATATCTGTATTGGAACATGTTCATCATGCCCAGTTAAAAGAAAGCTATTGCTCCGAATAACACTCTCAGTAAGAAGCATATCAAACTTAACTGCTGTCACATGAAGACATTTTAGTTACAATAGAAAGAGTTTTTTTCTATAATAGGATTTTCATTACATGAATAACCCAATATTTCAGAGATTTAATATAGCATTGAAAGAAATAGGCTTAGTCCACAAAGCCAGTCATATTTTTAAAATATAGATTTGATGTCAGATTCAATGATGTATGCTCTAAGATATTTTACCTGAAAGTTTATAATCTATAGCACCCTACATATCTCGGTTTTGAAATATGATTCTTACAAATTAGCAGGACAATCCTAATTCCAGTTGGCTAATAGTGACAAAACTGTGCGTTCTGTATTGCAAATAGAGGATGGGCATGTCTGTAAGAATGTTGGGGGGTGTACAGCAAATATGGGGGAATGAAGCAGGGAGAAAAAGGAGGAGAAAAAGGAGAAAGAGAGCCAGGCACAGTCACTCACGCCTGTAATCCTAGCACTGTGGGAGGCTGAGGCAGGAGGATGGCTTGAGGTCAGGAGTTGGAGACCAGCCAGAGCAAGAGCAAGATCCTGTCTCTACTAAAAATAGAAAAATTAGGCAGAAGTGGTGGCACATGCCTGTAGTCCCAGCTACTCAGGAGGCTGCTGCGGCAAGAGGACTGCTTGAGCCCAGGAGTTTGAGGTTGCTGTGAGCTATGATGATGCCATGGCACTATAGCTGGGGTGACAGAGTTTAGAATAAAAAGAGAGAGAGAAAGAGGTTACAGTCAGTATAGGCACAGGTCAGAGCCTGGATTTGAAGCTGGCCAGATGAGCATGAGTTTGAGTCCTGGTTCTGACCCCTGAAAACTGCGTTACCTGGTGCAAGTTACTATAAACTCTATGCTCCTTTTGCAACAGGAATCATTGTTTCTACTCAGTAAGGCTGTCATGAGAATCCCTTTCCTCAGTGCCTGGCACAAAGAAAATGCTCAACAAACAAATGGCAGCTACCAATGTTCTCTCATATTGCTTTTACATACGTATTCACCTATATTTATCTCATGTGTCCATTAGATTGTTCACCTCTTGAATACACAACCTATTGATCCCATTCTTCTGCCCCAAAGAGCCTGAGACAGTCTTCTATGCATGGTGGACCATCACAAAATGATTTTGTATCTCACCCACAAATATCTTTCAAATATTTGCATAATAAAAGCTGGTGTTTGTTTAGAATTTTGCAATCCTGTACATTATGTGATTTGAGTACTTTCATTTGGGAAGGACTGAGTCCCAACACCACCCTCTCCGGAAAGAAAGCAGAATAAGCATTACTATCTGAATTTTACACCTAGAAAACTGAGGGCCCCAAAGTCTCAGGGATTTGCCTCACCTCTTGCAGCCAGCAGGAGGCTTGGTCTTCTGAACCTGAGTCCTGCTCCTCCTGGTACAACCTGGGCTTCTCCTAGGAGCGTGGGTTTGTTTTACAAAAGCGGATGCTGCCTAGACCCAACTTAATCTCCTTCCTTTCCATGGATAGTGTGCATGTGAGTACCAATTGCTACCACGTACAGTGCAATGGAGCATTTAAAAAAGAAGATACCATCTTACTCTAATGATCACCTTTCTGCCTATGGTCAGATTAAAATCCCCAGGGAAAATAGAGTATTTCAGAAGATGAAGCACAAATAGCTCCCCTTGTTCTCAGCGTTTGATTCCATTTTATTTCCTTTTCCTAATACTGTTTGAAATGAACATACAGCTAAGCAGTCATTTTCTGAGGCATCCAGTGTGTAATTGTTGAGGAAATAACTGTGTTAAATCTGTCTAGCTGATTTATTGTCATGTACCATGCTGGACTGAATTGCTACAAATAGTGGCGTTGCTGGGTGTATGTGGAGTGCTGGCTCCCCACCCACACTCCACCAGGGCGTCTCCACTTCTGGTGTATATAGACTGGGTTTGCACATGAGGGGAGTTTGTTTGAATAAAAGATTTTATTTGTTTTTAAAGAGGGGATGGTGAAGACTATTGTTCTTCATGATTATAGGTATAACTAAAAGAGAATCTTGGAAGCGAGAGACCCTAGGCATAAAAAAGAATGGGACATGAGATGATAAGAATAATATTTTGCATTTCTAAGTTATTTATTGAGTAGCTTGCAAATACTCATTTAGCTCTTACAGTCTTTTTTAAACATAACACAGATGTTTTATTTCCATGGGAGAGTTGCAGAAACTGAGGGACAGTGAATTGCAATGACCCTGCAGGAGCGTTGGGGAGCAGCTGTCTGAGTCCTGCCCTGCAGGAGACAGGGCTCTCAGAAAGCTGAGAGAAAAAGCAGAGTGAGCTAGTTAGTGGCAGAGGTGGCTCAGAGCAGGCAGAAGGCAAACTGACTCGTTCAGGGCTGTGGGTTAGACAGAGGTTTGACAGGTGAGTGCAGCGGGAAACCGCAGAAACAGACCCACCACTCACTGCACTGTGTCTCCTAGCAAGAAGAAGAGTGGAGGGAAGAGAAAGCTGATGTCTGCCTCCCCAGACATCCATCTCCTTCACTGGGGCAATCTCTCCATCTATTTCCCGATGTAATAACTAACAATGTCTTCCTGCTGTTCCCAGTCTTTTCCCCTTCACATCAATTATTTTGCATTCTTCTTCAATGTTCAGCAAAGGCAAGAGAAAAATAAAAAACAAAAATATTTTGCATTCTTCTCTTTAACATTGCCTAGAAGTTAATAAAATATAAATTAAAATTATATACAAATTAAATTTGTTTATTTGCTCACTTAAATTCTTCCTGTGTACCTATTATATACCAGCAGCTTGTGCTGGGGATATGGCAATGAGCAAAGCAGACAGTCCTTGCCTTCGCAGAGGAGTAACATTTGTGCTTGGAAGGTAACAGACTGCAAGTAGCCTTGCTCTCAGTTTTAAGAAGCATCCTCTCTTTAAATCAAATTGATACATATCTTACCTATACTAATGGGAAATGTAATGTTTAAAAGTTATTGGCAGGCCAGGCACGGTGGCTCACATCTGTAATCCTAGCACTTTGGGAGGCCGAGACAGGAGAATTACTTGAGGCCAGAAGTTCAAGACCAGCCTGAGCAAGAGCGAGACCTCATCTCTACAAAAAATAGAAAATGTAACCAAGCATGGTGGTGTACACCTGTAGTCCCAGCTACTCGGGTGGTTGAGGCAGGAGGATTGCTCAGGCCCAGGAGTTTGAGTTTGCAGTGAGCCATGAAGATGCCACTGCAGTCTACCTGGGGCAACAGAGGAAAACTCTGTCTCAAAAAAAAAAAGAACTGGGGACAGTGAAGATAGAGAATTCTTTTTAAGGAGTTTTAGTGTACAGGGGAACAAAAGTATGGGGGTAGCTAGCAGAACTGCTGTTGCCACGGACTTTTTTATAGGATGGGGTAGGTAACAGAGTGTTCACTTAATGATGAAATCATCTGGTAAAAAGCAAAAAAAATGATCTTATAAAAGATGGAAGAATTGTTGGAAGGCTGCCCTTGATAGATGAGTGGGATGAAGATCTCTGTACATGTGCACAGACTGGCTCAGCTCTAAAACGGAGAGTTTGTCCACTGGGAGATAAGCAAGAGGCTGGCGTAGTGGGAGCAGATGCTCATAGATAGGTAGGTGTGAGGGCGGCTGCCTAGGAACTTTTCTTCCGAGTGCTTTCAGTTTGTTTCAGTGAAACAAGAGAAGCATCAGCAAAGAAATTTTCTATGCTAATGATAATCTATATTTGCAGCCACTCTGCAGCTCCACCTCAGATCATCAGGCATTAGATTATCATAAGGAGCGCACAACCTAGATCCCTCGCACGTGCAGTTTACAGTAGGGTTCCTGCTCTTATGAGAATCTAATGCCGCTGCTGATCTGACAGGTGCTGCAGCTCAGGCGGTGATGCGAGTGATGGGCAACAGTTGTAAATACAGATGACGCTTTGCTGGCTGCCTCTCACCTCCTGCTGCATAGCCCAGTTCTTAACAGGCCATGGACTAGGACCAGTCGGCTGCCCCAGGGGTTGGGGACCACAGTTCTAAGAGACCAGGAAAGTAAATAGACCTGGAAAGTGTGGTATAACTACAGGAACCAACAAGGTTGTGGTTGAAAGTAAAGAATTTAAAGTGCTATAGTCAGCAGAGTTATGTGTTAATATCAGAATATTTACTTTTAAAAACTTATGCATTCTAGATGATTTATATGAAAAAAAGGAAGCGCTAAAGAAAAATGAGGTACTCAAACATATTTTATGAGAAAATTTTATATAACAGACTTGACAAATAAGATAACTTTTTAGTGCAGAAACTATAAAAGCTGGAATTTTAAACAAAAGCTTATTGAAATGTTTGCCATAGAGTCCAGTGATTTTCAGACATTGAAAACGATGGATTTTTGACATGTGTCCAGGATATAAATTCTAAAAATCATCTTACTTAAAAAATTTTTACCTGAAGTATATTTCAATTTACACAAAAAGTTAGTAATATTGTTAAGCATGGTCAATATTTTGTATATTAGACATGTGAACTTTTAGAAACAGAAGTTTTTCATCTACATATCAGCACCATGGATTAAGGACAAAATCAACTGTATTTGGTTTTACTTACACATCAAGAAACTTTTCCATCTTGACAACAATCTCACACATTAACGTGATTAAAGAAACCTTTATAGAATGGGAAGGCAGTAATGAAAGGTGTCATGCAGTTGTCACAGTCAATGGAACAAACAGGGCTCTGAGTGGTTTAAGAATCCCAGCCATATGTTCAGTTCACGTCCTTCAGTTACGTGTGCTCAGGAAGTAATTATGGCAGAGTGTGAAGTAACAGAATTGCCGGCTGTGGCGCAAGACTGTGGCCACACTCATCATTCTTCTGCTGCCAAACACAACAACATGCCGTGTCCGAGATGTTGGAACTGCCCGATCATGTACTCATATAAGATAAACAAACAATGACGAACAGTAGCCACTGGGAAAAATAAAAAGAAAAAAACAGCTGCTTGCCCAAAAAAAAAACCTTAGCATTATCCTTTGCAGAGATGAATATCTACAGCACAGAATTGACTAACAATAAGAGGTTCCTTGCAGAGAAAGTGGTTTGTTGGCTGGAGCCTCAACATTCCATGATGATACCTGCTGTGAACAGCTTCAGGTCAAGCTGCTCCACAGAAGATGCTGACCTTGGCCTGTATGGAGTGAGTAAGAGCTGAGATGCAGGTGGAAATTCAGAGAAGAGTTTGCTAACCTGCAAGCCACATACATTGCTCTACTGGTATATTTCTAAATCCAAAGCTTAAGGACAAATTTTGCCCATATGATTATATCAAACACCATGCACATGCAAATTTTTTAAAAATAAAAATCATGGACCAGGCACGATGGCTCACACCTGTAATCCTAGCACTCTGGGAGGCCAAGGTTGGGAAGATTGCTTGAGTCCAAGGAGGTAGAGGTTGCAGTGACCTGTGATGACGCTACTACACTCCAGCCAGGGCAACCCAGTGAGACCTTGGCTCAAAAAAAAGAAAAAGAAAAAGAAACGGGGATTTCTGAATGTCGTGACATGGAAAGTGCTCCAAAATATATTATTTGGCTAAAAAATAAGTTTTAAAAAAATAAGCATAGTATAGTTTTAATTAAAAATGTACAGATTGGGCCAGGCGCGGTGGCTCACGCCTGTAATCCCAGCACTCTGGGAGGCTGAGGCGGGCAGATTGCTCAAGGTCAGGAGTTCGAAACCAGCCTGAGCAAGAGTGAGACCTCGTCTCTACTATAAATAGAAAAGAATTAATTGGCCAACTAAAAATATATATATATATAAAAAAAAATTAGCCGGGCATGGTGGTGTATGCCTGTAGTCCCAGCTACTTGGGAGGCTGAGGCAGAAGGATTGCTTGAGCCCAGGAGTTTGAGGTTGCTGTGAGCTAGGCTGACGCCACGGCACTCACTCTAGCC